>LJIJ01003501.1:0-18779 GCA_001718145.1 Orchesella cincta | reverse complement strand
ACTAAAGCAGGCAGTCATATTTACTGCAACTGTCACCTCCGGGTACCTTGCATCAACCGATGTAAATCCTTCTTCGCGAGACATGGTATCCCGGAAGAAGTAAGGAGCGATTGTGGATCCCAATTCAAGGAGTTGGAGAAGTCCGAGTTCCAGCAGTTTGCAAAGGAGTACGGGTTCATTCATCGTACGTCCAGCCCAAGATACCCACAAAGTAATGGCTTTGCGGAGGCAGCAGTGAAAATCGTGAAAGCACTTATCAAGAAAAGTGCTGATCCATACAAAGCCCTGTTGGAATACAGAGCAACACCCTTGAGCAATGGGTACAGCCCAGCCGAATTGTTGATGGGACGCCGAATCAGAACGACGCTGCCCATGAACCCTCAGAGGTTGATGCCAACTCTAGTGGATCAAGCCCAGCTCCAGAAGAAGGAAGAATCTAGACGGGGAAAGCAAAAGGAAAGCTATGATCGTCATCATGGAGTGAGGGAAAAGGAAGAGCTCAAAAAGGGGGATGCAGTATGGGTGAAAGACATCAGAACCTGGGGAACTGTAGCCGAGAAGCTGAGTAGTCCAAGATCTTATCTAGTGGATACGCCGCGTGGTCAGTTCAGGAGGAATAGTTTTCACCTAACTCGTGCATTTGGGCAAGGAATGAGCATGGACATGGAAGTAGATTTTCATGTGCCAGATGAAGAAATTCAACAGCAAGATCCAGATCGTGGACCGGAGCAGCAGTACTACGTGACCAGATATGGCCGAGTCTCACGTCCAGTCCAGCGATATCAATCATAAACATTTTTAATATTATCTTGTTGTACTTAATTATAGTTAAATTGTAATTAACTTAAAAGGGGGGATGTGCTAGATGGTAGACTATATCTTGCCCTAGTTTTTAGACATGTACTTTTGTAGAGTAAGCATGCTTCTTGTCAGAGAGTTTAGTTGTTGGCTTGCGCTCAGTGAGTAAAGAACATATACAATACTAGACACGTGTGTACTTATCATTGCTCATTATTATTCGTTATCGTTAGTCCTAAGATAAGCCCAAGGCACGCATACCTTTAGGGACCTAACGACACAATTTTATATGATGTGTTCTATCTTAAATTACGTAAAAATGTGTCAATTATGTAAGTTGGGGTTTTAATAAAACTGCTTCACTAAATTGCTTGCTCGGACCCATTTGTTATTAAATCACTTAAAACATTATTTAGGATGGAATTGGTTTTCTCTTAATAGGCATCTACGTGGCGTGTGAGTAGTTTGAGGTATCAATTTTACCAAAGTAAATCTAATTTGCACTTGCATTTCTCAAAAAACAGTTTTTATAAATTCTTCTTACTTAAAATGGCAGAAATGTTTTTAACTGCTTATTTCAATTTCTCTTACTTTGCTCTTCTCACCCCATACCGTTTTAAGAAAAATGTTATTTCAGGAGATTTCCAAATAGTTGAATGGATTCCACAAAAGGTATTAAGATTATGTTAGTGCAAGCAAGACTTCAGACTTACAAATGTCAATATTTGACCACCGACTTTTTATTGCAGATACTGTGTGGCATTAATCATACAATAATCATGCTCATGTATGCAGTCAACTTTGAGAGGCGGTTATTAAATATTTCGTTTGACCACATTAACACAATTTTTATCAGTTTGAGAAGCTTTTTCTTTCTTGTATAAACTAGCTTTGGTTAAAGCCTTTTGGAGCAATAAAAAATCGGTGCAAATCATTCTTAAATCGTTCAGTGCGACCAAAACCTTAGCTACTCTAAAAGTGGAAAATCATGGGTGACATCAAGAGCTTTCCTTTTCCCACTTTTTGCCTTCTATACGTGCATGGCGTTTGGTCGATTATTTTCATCGCCAAGCACTGCACTTGTAGGCAGGGAATTACCCCAAAACACCACAAATTCGCTTGAAACCTGGTACTTCACATTAAAATCCAATACAAAAGCAGTACTTTTATTTTCTAAAGCAACCCCAATTTTTAAAACACCTGAAGAAAACTTTAACTGGCCACGAGACTTTGTTTGGCTTTTGTTTTTAGTTATAACGTATTTCTTTAGGTTTCTGTTGGGTCATTTTTCTGATATTGCCATTTTGATGTTTGTCATGACGCTTTTCGTCCCGGTGAAAAATTTTGTGACTTGTATCAACGCTAAAGTTCCAGTAACGCCTGAGAATATTGGAGGAATCAGGGAATACACAGAAACTGTTCCAATCTTGATTGCTCGATATGAATCTTTATGCACACTATCTACCCAAATAAACTCAATTATTGGACCATCTGTTTTTTTCTTCCTTTTGGAATCCACCTTATCGGATGCTATTCACCTTTCTGACGGTTTTATGATATTTCAAGTCAACCCTTACATTATCATTTCGCATCTTGTATTTTATGCAACCAACTTATCGATTTTATTGCTTTCTGCTGAAGTGTGTCGACAGGTACTCCTTATCCAATTCAAGTCCATTCTAAAAGATGTTTGATCTTATTTAACATATATTTTTCAATTTTTTAGATGACCCACTTTAAAACTTGGATGTTTAAACATCGACGATATTTACCTCTAGAAGTGAATGAGTCCATTCTACTACTAGATTCAGTGAACAGTAACGCGGTGTCTATTTCATCGTGGGATTTGGTTACTCTTTCTTACTCAGCCATTGGAACTGTAGATTAACGTGGCATCAATTCAATTATTTTTTAACCAAATTTATTGCACGAATGATGGGTTAAAAATAATTTTTATAACCTTATTGCAGATTATGGGCTTACTACTTACTTTATTCATCGTGAGTTTGCAGTAAGCATAACAGGACCAAAAAAGGATATCAAAAACATTCATCTAGAACATCATTTTAAATACACTTATTTTGATTGTGTCATGTCATGTCATTACATCATTTCAATTGTAATCATAACCCAGGTATGTCTAACGCATTTTGCTGTCAATATATAATAAAATTGTCGTATTGCTGCAAGACAAATTCCATTTAATTGATGAGGATACAAAACATGTCAATTCTTAAAGCACTTACCATAGCAAACATGCAGTTGCCGTTAAAGCACGAGTTATTTTTAAAATAAAGCAAAAATGAAATTACGTATAAGTGAAAGCTATTCAGCAAACAATAATCCATTTTTCATTTTCCTGCCGTTATATTGTAATATATTAAAAGCATTAAAAATTTTCATTGTCGTAACTTAAGTAAGAATATTGAAATCAATTTTCACTTCAACGATTAGTTCAAACTAAAGGTTTAAAAAGTTGGTAGCGTCCTTAACTTTATTTTACTGCATGTAGTTTAAATTACAAATAAATTGTTGTTGGATGATAAGCTTATGAAGGTAAGGTAATGATAATGTTAGAAATGTACCATTCAAATCATTTGCAAAGAATAATTTTGGAGCTTTTATTATATTACAATTCTATTTCTGCACTTAAAGTGCTTAGTGTTGACAGTCTACTACTTATTTGTATTACACATTCAGTGAGCAATTTAAAAGCAATTGAAATGATTAGTAGTGACGCAGTGCTCTAAACTCATGCATTAGAAGTTTATCTGACACCATTCCAATACTAGCTTACCAAATTGGCTTCGAACTGCGCAACTAAACTTCGAAACGTGGATTGAATAAATATTTAAAATGGCAGAGACGTTTTTAACGTCCTACTTTGATTTTGCATACTTTATTCTTCTCGTTCCTTACCGATTTAAGAAAGTAAGGTTTTTCGGAAAATTTCAAGTTGTCGAATGGCTTCCACAAAAGGTAGGAAGTTTTCCTTTCGAACCTCACTTATTACTAACTTTCTTTTTAAATGCCATTTTCGGGGTTTCATTTGTTTGCAGATTATGTGTGGTGTTAATCATACAATAATCCTGTTTCTGTATGCTGTGAATTTTGAGACACGACTTCGTCATATTTCGCTTGAGAACCCTAACACCGTCTTTAGTTGTTTTGAGACCATGTTTTCTTTGATGTACAAACTGGTTTTAGTTAAAACCATTTGGGGTAACAAGAGATCGCTACAAATACTTCTAAACTCCTTCTCCACGGACGCAAATCTGAGTCAATTAAAAAGTAGAAAGTCTTGGTTGGTCTCAAAAGTCACATTTTTCTCCCTTTTTTCAGTGTATTTCTTGATGTCAGTAGTTCGATTGTTGTCATCACCAAGTACCGCAATAATGGGTATTGGGACATCGCGCAGCATCAATTCGATTGAAACTTGGTATTTTGCAGGAAAGGCAGATGTAATGGCAATACTTGCATCAAAATTGTCAATCAGCAATAATTCTGAGGAGATCTTCAAATGGCCTGAGGATTTTATTTTGTTTACAATAATAGTTTTCACATTTCTTTCCAGGTTTCTCTTTGCAAACTTTTCTGATCTTTGTATTCTTATGTTCGTTTTGACCCTTCTTGCTCCTGCTAAAATGTTTGTGAAATCGATTGGCATTAAGCATTTGGCAGATACTGAAAACGTCCGAATCACAAGAAATTACGACAATGGTGCCAATCTTGATTGGCCAATATGAATCATTATGCACTCTTTCAGTCAGAATTAACAACATAATTGGACCAACAGTTTTCTTTTTTCTCTTGGAATCCGCTATATCGGATGCCATTCATATTCCTGAAAATTTCATGATATTTCAGTTTAACCCTTTTGTTTGGGTTTGGTATGGTTTGTTTTTTGTAACCAATTTATCAATTTTTATACTTTGTGCTGAAATATGCCGCCAGGTAAGCTTTACTCTGTTTTTTTCAACGCATAATGTAAACAGTCATTTAAAACTGTAGTGACATATACATATTTTACAGATGACACAGTTTAAAGCGTGGATGTTCAAATATAGACGTTACCTCAAACTCGAAGTGAATGAATCCAATTTACTGCTAGATTCTGTGAACAGCAACGCGGTGTCTATTTCTGCGTGGGAAATGTTGATCCTTTCTTATTCTGTGATTGGAACGGTGAGTTGACGATTCAGTTATATGAGTTATTTAACGTAATGGATGATGGAGTAGTTACAAATATATTTTAGCAATTAATTCATGTTCCCTTTTCAGATTGTCGGTTTACTCCTGACTTTACTTATCGTGAGTTTGCAGTCAGCCGTATCGTAGTGTGGAAGATGGAATAGAAAACGGATTTCGGGAATGATAAAAAACAAAGTTGTGAATAATTAATTAATTTGAAGCACTAAGCTATTACAGAAACCTTTATACCAATCTATTTAAAGTTAACAATTCATTGAAGCTTGTAAGCGGTTCTGGGGAATAGTAATCAACTCATTTAAATTTGGTAAAAACACAAATTTCCATAAGCAAATTTGGTCATAACCGTTGGAGTTTGTGTAAATGTTATGTATACGAATTGCACCCAGCATTTGAATGTCTCTATTCTCAAGTAGCACAGTCAATATTTGCACCTAATTTAAAGAAAGTCTACAGTTATAAAGGCAAAAAATATATAACATGTTGTTTGACAATTGCTAGCATTTTTAGGACACATTATGACCGGTTTTACATCCAATTGTCCTAAAATTAGGCATGTACGTTTGATTTACGTGTCTTATCACGTAAACTGAGTAGTAAGTCTACATGGACACTTTTGTCGACATTTTACAAAACATCAAAAATTTAGTTATTCTTTTGGGAATTAGAATGGGAAAATTTAAATTCGAACCAAGGTAATTTTTAGAAACTTCCTGGAGAGGAAATTTTTGAAAAAACTGCGGTTTCATGAAAAATTTCAACAGTCTTATGGCTTTTGTGAATACATAGACGATTTAATTGATCTCAACAATCGCCTACAATCAAAATAACCCATTTCTTCCATCCTTACTGATAATAAGTTCAACAAAGGTGCCATATAGACTTGGTACTCATTATGCACGTTAAAACACAAATTGACCATCATACCAAATGGTTCAATCGGGGCTTAACTCGGTAAACTCCCTCGTTAGTGTTTAAAGCTACTATGTTGCCACGTGTATTGGGAAACCCTTCCTGTGTTTTTGATCGTGAGGAAGTTTGAAAGGTAGCTGCACGCGTAGTCATTAAAAGGAGCATAAACCTGATTCTCTGAAATGTTCATGTTTTCTGTTAAAAAATTGTTTTTGTCTCTGTCTAGTATATTTTCAATATTTTTTATTTTTATGCATAAAAGCTCGTGGTATGATCGATATATATTTATAACTAAATTTTTTTATTTAATACTGGTATTTTAAAAATAAAATCAAACAAACCTTTGATTATATATCCATTCGGCCGATCCTTAAACAAGTTTACAAAGATTCGGAGCCAAGTTATATGGCAAAAATGCATTTGTTCTGTGTTTATAGAACACTGGTAACCGGGTGTAAACACGTGGGACACACTAGTAAACAAATATAGACTAGAAAGTTTAAAAATTAAATGTATTTTAATTAGATTGGCCTGTCAATATTTTGCCTTAAAATCTACACTCTGAATCCTTGAACTTTTGAAAATCAATGAGCACCGTAAATCTAAGGATAAGCTGGGATAACGTCGTGTATAACTTGAACCCAATTTGCTTTAAGCCTATATAACCACCAGTCTACACACGGTAGACAGACAAACTTTTGGAAAGAATCACTAGCTGAAATATATTCAGCTTCGTTATAACATCATGTAAAGTAAAAGTAGGACAAAAAACAAGACAGGATTTGGGATGTTCAACTTCATTTTTTGGTTATGTAGCACGCCTCTCCTATTTTACAAGTAGACTAAAAATGACCAGACCATAGCGAATTCTATAGTAGTCTGCACACAAACTGTAAGCATGGACATTGGGCAGGCGTTTCTGAATACGCTTCGTATTCACCAAAAATTTATAGAGTTGCCTTTCTTTTTTGATCATAAAAGTGGACGAATAATAGAGAACAAAAAACTCCAAAAACGTTGGAAAATGCCAACTTGGCATATCCACAATTGCTGCATAGTCATTTTCTTTATAGATGTTATCTTGCACCTAATATCCTTGCAAAAATTACCCATTATAGAAGTGGCTGAAGAGGTTGCGGCCTACTCCTTCATGTTTAGTGCAGCACTGTTGGTGCTAGCTACATGTTACTCGGTGGAGCAAAACCCACCTTACATGGCAAAGATCATCACGGAAACATTGTGGATGGGAGGATACGATACAAAGGTGGGTTGTTTTTATTTAAAAAATTATTCGTAGGGACAACTAATGAATTTATTGTTTACAGGATGGCCATCTCTGAAAAGGATTCCCCGGTTTCCAGAAATGTTTGGATATGGCGCTGTTGTAGGATTCTATGTAGTTGCGGGAATCGCAGCTTTTTTCCCATTACTTCGCGATTATGATCCTTTTTCCAGGTTTCTAAGGAATTACGTTCCCTTGCCAGAACGACCGAGGAGATATGTTACATCAGCAATCGTAGGTTTGTTCGTAATATGCGGAGTTCCAGGAATATCCAACGAGGTCAGTCTAATGGCATCCGGTATCGTGGTATTCGGAAAGCTACTGGGAGAAATTGAAAAGCTGAATTCCAATGAAAACTATCAGATTGAAGAGGAGCACGCTGATTGGTTTCAACGACTAGTATCGAAACTATTCAAAAATCTACCATTACTAAAGAACCACTTGGAAACTGAAAGTGAAAGCGTTGCCAATTGGTCTGAGAACTCGATCATAACGCCCGTATTCCGGAACCGCAAGGACAACTGCCATCGTTCCTTCAATAAAAAATTCAAGGATCAGCTACATTTCCACAATCAGCTATATATCATTATGACATCCTGTAATTACGGAGCACGTTGGTTCTTCCCCTTATTTGCGTTTCTTGGAATGGCCATCACAGTTTCAATGAATTATGGCATATTTATGCTATATGGGGTGATTGAATTACCCTTGTATGTATTTTGCTGCGTTCTTAATTCCTTGACATATGGCCTCATATTTTTCTTCTGCTACTATGGAGCTAGGCCCATAGTTCTGTCAACGAGAAATATTGACTTCTGGAGGAAAAAGAAAATGGGTAAAGCTGAAACTAAAGAGGTGCGTTCTATGATTCCCATTGCATGCAGGGCATTCAGTTTCTTCACTGCAAAGAAGAATACAGCGTTAGATATCATGTCTACGGTTCTAGACTACACTATTTCATTTGTTGCTTCTTAGAAATTTAAGTACTACTAATGCTTTGAAGCTTGTCTACACTGTGTATACATATTTGTCGAGGGTAGGTTGATTTCTTGTATAGATTTCAGATAGGCTTTAAATGTTAAATGTGTTTTCTGCAAAGAGCAAATTCTTGCTTAAATTTATCATAGTAAATTTAGTATCAATGTAAATAAATCAATTTACTTTTAGGATATTTTCATGAATCGAAAACATAATCATCTTTTCAAAATTAAATAAAACGTATTTTGATAAGAATAAAATTCTTATAAAAATTTTCTCTCGAACCTATAATTCTAATCGCAAACATCAATCACCTTTGAAATAAATCTAGCAGTTTTTTTTTAAACTTTGAAACAAAGATAAGAACAATCTGGAATGCAATAAGTAGTTACCTATTTTGTTGCACAATTTTTTGTTGGTTGCTTGAGTTAATTACCAATCCCAATGTGATGGGGATACATCAAGTTGGGTACAAAGAACTAGAAAAAATCAAAGAAATATAAATCTGCCATCCAGTCAACCTATAAGTTGATAATTTATTTGATCGCTTTCTTCATAATGTTTGGAAAGCTAATTTCCTCTTCAAATATCACTTGTTGTAAACTCCTGTAAATATTATTCGTCAATTTTGGTTTATAAATGCTTGCATTAAAGAACGCTAATGGGATATGGTCGGACGTGCAAATCACCGATTTGGCTGATACTCACGGAGAACTTTCATTTACATGAGTTATAAGTATTTGCTACTGTAAAAGATTTTAAAATAACCCTTTCGTTTCCAAACTATTTTGGTCACGTCATATCATTAGTTAAATGATAGGATTGTAAGTAGAACACTGGTTGCTTGGTTCTAAAGGAAAGTACATCAGAGCATATAGCGTATTACAACCATGTAATTAGTATAAGCAAACGTATGCATGCGTAGTTTTAATCTAGTTTAAGAAAACCTACAAACAACGAAGTATTTTTTTGATCGGACTACATTTAAATCTTACCTTATAATGTAAGAAGGGGTAAAACATACGTATGTATTGTAGCATATTCTTTTGTCGTTTGCTGTGAAAGAAAATTTCCTTTCATTGACTACATATCAGCCTTTATCTTTTCTCAGAATCAGTGCTTGGAACTGGTGTCAATATTGGTATTTTGCCACTGACTGGTTATAAATGGCAATATTGGCATAATGACTGGTACGTTTGGCAATATAAATTAAACGGACATGAGAGATATAGTAGGGTAATGGAATAGTAACACACTATTTTCATCATTACGCTGAATTTTTTAGATGCGCTTTCGAATTATCATGTCTTGAGTTAAAGCTAGTCTCGTGTAATCTTTAATGAAAATGACGCTGATATTGCTCTTTTGAAATCAAAGAAATTTGAAAGTAATAATTATAATATTCTATAATAACAATTTTTTTCTTTTCCCAAAATTTTCTCAATCAAATGTCATTAATGCCGGCCATTGCAGTCATGCCATTTATTGCCATTCTGAACACTGTTTCAAATGTTCGCATCAAATAACAGGTATGGGCGAAATACATGTATTTTAAATACAGTGTATTTCAAATACGTATTTTAAATACATTTTTGCATTTTGTTTCATCGGGGAGCCAATGTATTTGAAATACATTTGTATTTTGGAGCAATGCCCAAAATTGTATTTAAAATACAAAATACATTTCAAATACTTTTTGTATTGCCAAGAATAGGTTCAAATCTTAATATGGGGGTTTATTGGAAATTGATGCTTACTTATTGTCATAGATCATTTTATTGGCATTAAATATAGTATGTTCCCCATTTGAGTTACTTTTCTGAATCATTTTCAGCATCAGTCATAAACGCTTATAAGAAAATTTAATTGGGATCTTAAATTTTGCTCCCTAGCCGATTTAGTTCATGTTAGAATGTGTAAATCATTAAATAAAAACATGTATGGTCACATATTCAAAAATTCCTTGTTAGGTCACACTATCAATTCTCAACAATAATACTTAATAAAAATGTGAACTAATCAAGATAAGTTTATCTAAGTACACCTAAACGTATAATTCCTAAACACTGATTGATCGAGGAATACTAAATTTGTATTTCTAACACTGTCAAAAGACAATTACAGACTTTCTGCACATAGTGTATGAAATGTATTTGTGTTTCAAATACAGTATTTGAAATACAGTATTTTGTATTTGGAGCTATTTTGGCAAATGTATTTCAAATACAAAAGTATTTTGAACCTTCTAGAGTATTTTGTATTTAGTATTCGTATCAAATAATAGCAAACGTATTAAAAACATGAAGATTTTAATGATAGAATGTTACCGAAAGTATGGTTGAGGTGGCAAACTCGCAACTGTTACAAATAAATATGATTTTGCGGACTGTTCAACGATTGAAAGTTCAGAATGTTTTGCACTTTGGCAGATTGAATGAACAACTATTGGTCTAATCAATTTTAGTTTGCATTCTACCCTGAAGGCATATTTTAACAACTTTAACAACACTTTCGGAGGTGAAAATTAGCTGTAGCAAATCGTTTTGTTGTTCGCCGTCCAAAGAAAAGTTTCTTAAATTGAATATCTATCAGACACTCCCTTGCTTGTCCTGTGCTTTTATCAACGCTGAACATTCTAATGTGCAGTTGCTTTATTTCTTGCCAAATGTTGACAGTCAGTTAGAATTTTATACGCCAATCCATATATATACAGTTTAGTAATTTCTTGCCTTACAACTTAACTGCTTCTACGTAAATATTTACCTGGCTTCACACTCCTAAATTTATCGTTGTTCCCAAAAACGTTTCATTGGCCAGCTTGCGGTATTGAATTCTAATTTTTAAATTATAATCCCAAACATACACATGAAATGAAGCATAAACTGTAACGAATTAACAATTTAATATCCATTTAACCACATTTTGATTCACTAAGATATTACATCTCACAGATTCTAAACAACAACGCTAAATCGTACTAGATGGAACGCAAATTATAAAAACTTGAGTAACTTTCCAAATTCTCACAAAAATGTATTTAAATTTAATTCCCTGGAAACTGTTCGAAGTTATTATAATTATACTCCACCTCAGGATAAATTTTGCTTTAAAATTCCACGAAATAATAAATCCTGATTATAAAAACTTTCACGAAGTCTCCCGAAAATATTCTGAATACCGCGGTGGGTCTTCAAACTGGAACACTTGGAAAGGACGCGACATTCAAATCTCTAATTTACAAGAGAAGATCAACAGCTTACCAAGATGTTTAAATCACATAATTAACTACAACGGAGTAGATTTGCCAGCATTCCAGAATCCAATTGTTTTATCAAGGTATGATGTTGTCCGTGTTAACTATAAAATCGAGCCAAATCGTAGTTACACCGACGAGTTCACTCGAACCTTCCCATTTGAAAAAGTGCCACGACCTGAAAACATTTCTGGTTTGGCGTGGTGTCAGCGCCAATTGATTCGCTATCTGGATTGCTTTGACATACCGCTTGTAGATAACAGTGCCAAGTCCAAACCCTGGTATTGTGAAAGCCACTGGTATCTCTTCCCTCCGAGTTGGGAGGACAACCCACTCTTCTACGAAATAAATCCTTATTCTGAAGTAGTTCGCATGGTAATCCCAACGAGCTACAAATACTTCTGGACCAATTCCATCACTTTCTCATATGACGAAAGCGTGCTTGATATCTTTCCGAACATAAAATCCAGAACCATTTACGATATTATTATAAGCAGATGGCAAGATGAGGATTTCAGTACACTAAAGCCATGGCGGGATTCCCTCGCAGCAGGCTACAATGGATTATCGCATTTGTACGTGACTTCAGCTCGAGAAGAGCTGACATTTGAGATAGAGAAACTTTCACCATCTGTATTCTGGTTGAGCAAGGTGGTCCTTTTCTGTCGACACTGCATGCCTAATCAGAAGAACGAGGCTGCTCCCGTAAACATTGGAACATCCTTCTCAGAAAATATTCTTGAGGAAAATTTTAAGGTTCTCAATTCGAATACAGATAATATACACTGGCATGGACAGCTTTCCGGGGATTTCCTAACTGCGTTTACTCAACTTACGGCTACTGGAAACGATGACACTTACCAACTATTATTCAAGAGGAACATTTACCGCTCGATGACTAAACTTCACCACGATTTTGAATTCAGGTTGCTGTTTCAAACAATAGTGGGCAATGGAACTTTCAGCTTAAAATATTTCAGTTTTGCTCTGGATAGAGGATTAGCAAACGATGATGAAAAACCGTTTGCAGAATCCAGTGCAGTGCCGAGCTTCACTATTGGACAAGTTGGTAACGATGATAAAGCCCCCTACAAATTTCATAAAACAAAACTTTTGTTTGTGAGTTGTGGAGCAGTACCAATCGCTGCATTACCATATAAGGTGGATTTTAATGTATTCGATATACCCATCTTGTTTTCCATTATCGTTGCCACGTCTGCAGTGACAATGGTAGCCGTTGTGATTTTAAATGTGGGCAAAACATCATCAAAATTTCCCTTTTGCGGTGGCATCGTTGACACAACGAATATTTTTTCTGTTTTTCTTTCAACAATTGGGGCGCTTTTTGAGCAAGGAAATCCAGTATCGGGAAAATATTTTCAGAACCGAAACCTTCGATTAGCGATAGGTCCCTGGTTGCTCATGAGTTTGGTTTTAAGTAAAGTGTTCTTTGGTACAAATATCAGTCGAATCATATTGCCCCAGGCCGAAATTTTGCACGGTACATCACTGGACACATTTGATGCGCTCGTTAAGAACAACTTTAGTATATACACAAGAATTATATCCGCCGGAGGAATTTTTAATTTTGACGTCAGGGATCCTGGCTATTTAACTGTTTCGAATTCGTTTCAAATTCTACCAAATGAACATTACTCTGCCGCTTTCCCAACTGAGCTCTACAACTTTGCTGCCGCAGAACAGAGACGAGGTAAATTTTCCTTTAATGAATTAGATCTACCGGAAAGATCTGAATTCATTTTAAATCATACTCGGGTTCATCCATATTGGAAAGAATACCTACTGAATGAAGAAAGTTTGTTTAAAGATAAGTTCCTCAATGAGTGCAACAACAGTGCGTTGTTTCTACCTGACATTGAGGCTTACCCGGTTTTCTACCATCTGAACAGAAACGAAAGTAAAAGGGGGAAAGTGTTTTTAAGCAGAGAAGCTCTATTCAGCACTCACAATGCCCTTGGGTTTTATCGATGGGTGAGCCCCACTATTCTTAAAAGAATGGATGGTCTGCAGATGAGCGGAATTTGGAAGTGGTGGACGGATTTTATGGTCAATTTTATGCCTAAGCTGTCAGGAATTAATATTGTCAAAGAAGCCAAGGAAAACGTCACAGATGGTGAAGTAATATCGAGTTTACGAGGTAATTTATATGCTGTAGTTGTGTGTTCATCTACCGGTGTTCTAATGGCTTTTTTAGTATTTGTGGTTGAGATAAGCATAAGAATTATGAAAGCAGTTGCCCATCGTTATGGGTCAGTTAGGGAGTTTTTGTATGCTCATAGCCTAGCTGTAGGAGGAGAGGCGAAGAAAGAAGATGAAGGAGATATGACGGGAAAGGAAGAAGTAGATGAGAAGGAAAAGGAAGAAGTTGATGGGAAGGAAAAGGAAGAAGGAGATGGGAAGGAAAAGGAAGAAGGAGATGGGAAGGGAAAGGAAGAATGTGAATGCGAGCAGAGCGGTGGATAAGGTTAAACATGGCATTTAAAATAAGAAGGCAGTGAAAGGAAATATACATGGGAAGGAGAAAGCTAGCACATTCTGATGTAAGTAGAAGTTGGGAAGTTATATGGAAAGAAAAACGCACTTAAAATGATTAATAGAAATAGGCAACAGAAAATTCTACAGGAAACAGTTTTTGTACTGAATGTTTGAGTAACATGTATGTACATTCATAAAGAAGCAATTTGACACATTTGAAGATACGTTTTAATAACAAATTATGTGGTTAACCGTTAACCAGTAAAATATTGCAGTAGCTGAGAAATTGAAATATGGCGACCAGGAGTCTTTTGACTTGAAATCATTTGAGGTTGTGACCTTCATTAAGAAGATAGTCTGTATCAAATATATGTGTTTAGCCAACAAATTACCCCCTTTTAAACATGCAATATAAAACAGGAAACAACACCTGCAGACCCCGTGGCCTTGCCAGCAATGGGTTTTCATATGATATATTTTCTCTGCGTTTAACGTTTGATTAATACTTCAAATATAATTTTATTGTATTATTATTTGCTATCTATGTGTTTAGTATCATACAAATTATTGCTATTGTGATATTTGAATAGAAAACTATCATACAGTTTTAGTGATGAATTCGTCTTGTGCAAAAAATATTTACTACGGATTAAATTAAATATCAATCTGAAATTTATTTCTTTAAAAACATGTGATGCTAATTGTGTATAAAAACTTCACTGTCGTGTATTTCAAAAATCAATTTGGAAATTGAATACAAGCCAAACTGGATATCGACAATTAAAATTATAAATCAAGAAACAATAGCAACACATAATGAGTTATGCGACCCATGGGCGCAGGAGCCGGGGGTACTGGGGGAACGAAGTACCCCCGGATTTCTAATCTTCTTAAATAATACTCGATGGAATTTTTTTAATCATGTAATTTCTTCATACTATGCATAGTGTGTACCCCCAGGAGAATCTTGGTTCCTGCGCCTATGAAAGCTAACTGCATATATCTTTGAAACTACCAGCCCGATTTACATGAAAAGTTTTTCGTTCAAATCCTCACAAAATTTTACAGCAGATGGATGAAAGTTGTATTCCATGTGAAATAAAGAACTAATGCTGTACAAATACACTATCGGTCAGTGCTGGTAACGTTTCAGGAACGCTTCTGAAACGGAAATTCGTTCCGTTCCAAGGGTGAAACGTTTCAAATTTTACTGAAACGTTTCGTTTCAGAGATTTCCGTTTCGTTTCCGTTTCGTTTCACGTCTTGAAACGAAACGAAACACATTGAAACACGTTTCAGGCAGCATATCACAATGTGACAACAAAAGTAACCGATTTTAGGTTACTTGTAGGTAACCAAAACCAATAGAAATCTAGTCTCTAAACAATTAATAATTATTAGTAAACAAAAATTAAAATATATTGTATGTTTGTCTTTTATAGCTTACCTTTATTAAAGAGTACGTAGTAAGCCTTTACTATCTACGTTGTACTACATTTAAACCTACTTGGGATTTCATAGTGTAAAGAAATGACATTAGTTCAGCAATGTTTGTACTAAACTACAACATTTGTAGTGAAATTGATCCAAATTTATTTTCAAATATCAATTGGCAACCTCAAAGTTTAAATTTGCAGCTTGAGATGACTCTGGTGATTATAAAATCATGAATGAATAAATATATGTCTGAAATGGACTGAAACGCGTTTCAGTGATTCGTTTCAGTTTGTTTCAAGGGTGAAACGTTTCAATTCCGTTTTGTTTCAGAGTGTTTCGTTTCATAATTTTTCAGGAACACTTGCTGAAACGAAACGTTCCAAAACGTTTCACGCTGAAACGTTACCAGCACTGCTATCGGTCACTCATCAGCAAAATGGTGTATGTTGAGATATAATAGCTCAATATTTTTAAGCCCAGTAGACAGATCAGGATTCAAATTTTCATTTTGTACTAAATGTGTCTCAATTTTGAAATTTCAGATTCAATACTAATCGTTTGCTTTAGTCTGAAACCAGGCATGCCACTCATACTGTTTCAACGTGAATAGCTTCTGTGACTGTTATTAACTTGGTAAATTACCCATTTGATAATATCCCGTTAAGTAGGGCGATTAAGACTTCATTTCATTCGTTTTTCTAATATATTCGTTAGCGTTTTACAAATCCCTTCTTACATGGGTTTGACAACTTAAGAAAATACGCAGCAAGGTATTGTAGCTAATTTAATTATTTTAGATATAAATAATTAGGTTCGGACAGAAGTTAGACAGAGGACAGAGAGTTAGTAAAAATAACAGTAAAAGTATAAAACAAGAACTATTGCAAATTTATTAGCCAACTAACCCGATAATACTAGCTCATTATATTATATTAATGGATTTACGTTTGCAAATCATATTCTTGAATTATAATATTATACCGTACTTTTTAATGAAAAAAATAATCAGTAAGTCTGCAAACAATTTTCAATTAATCATTTATTTACAAATGTACTCAAATAATAGGAAATATCATTGACATATTTAATTACTTAATTACTAATGTTGATTTACAGATAGATTAGGATGTAGAAACGTATGTAAAATTAGTTGGTTCAAGGATAAAAATGAACCGCCTTTTAGCAAAAAGAATTTGAATAAAAACTCAAAAATAAATAATTACTGTAGGATTCAGATAAACTTATATCGTATTCCCGGCTGAAGTCTCAAGCATCATCCATTCTCTGAATCACGCAGACGTCCCCAACAGGCTTCTCTTCTGAGCTGACAGAAACGGTCTTGAGATTTGGACAGATGTTCCAAACTCCTTGCCGCTGTAGCATCTGTTCAACAATTACTTGGCTCACATTTACACCAAGGGTAGCCAATCGTTTGAAAATAGCTTTCTTCTCATTCCATGCATGAACATGCTCCTCGAAGTCAAAGTCGTCGTCTCCTCGTCTTCCCGAAACAGCCTCATGAAGTGACGTCAACCGTTGCTTCAGAGAAATGATTTCGTCCGCAGCATTGCTCTCATTCGCCTTCGCCCCTGAACCTTCGAGATTGCTACCTTGATTCTGACCATCATAAAGGGCTATCTTGCAGTCTAATTTGTATGGCTCATAGTGGAGGAGCTGGATCACTTCCAAACCCGGAAACATGGAAAGCAAGGAAAGCGTAGTCTTATGCAAGTTTTTTTCGTCCAAATAATAATCATTGAAAGTGAATGTCAGTTTTTTAACGTTTCTGGCCACAACTCCTGCTGAAGGTAAAGTTTGTATTGGTTCACCACTATCCAAGGTTTCCCAAAAGATGTCTAAGGAGATATGCCGCAGAGTGCTTCCACATGTGCCTATCAATTTTTTCAAGTCTCCTAAATCGACTTGGCTCCAACCCGGTATCGACAGATGCTGAAGCGCAGGAGTTTGAGTAAATCGAAAAAATTGCGAACTTGGAGTATAAACTTGGAGCTTCTTCAGTTTCCCAAAGGCGGAATCCGATGTGGTGGCGATAGAAATGTTTTCACCCCTTCGCCATGGAACACAGTATTCGTTTCCTTTCTGAAGAGCAGGAAGCGGATCACCGGTGTCTAGATCCAAGTGCAGAAGCTGGTCAGCGTAGGAAGCAATCAACCATATGTACAGGGTGTTTCTGTAATCGTCCTTTTCCCCAAAATAAGTCTTCAGTTCCAAAGTGGTAAGGCTTAGCAGAGGTGGAGGTTGCAGAATTCCACCGGGTCCAATGCTCCTCTTGGTTAGCTCAACATCCTCGACGCAAAGAACCTTCAAATTGTCCATGGATCTGAACATCGCAGCCAGTGATTTCGTGCCAATAATTTGATCCGTAAGTCCAAACGTAGTGAGACTGCTTCCAAATTTTGACATGAACATGGGTAAAGCCATTTGGTTGTCAACAGGATCCTGAGGAAATTGCTTGTGTCCCTTAAGAAGTAGCGAGTTGAACGCGAGTGGGTTTCTACCAGCACGAAAGTAGACACTCAGTTGATCAGATTGACCGCCGATCTTCATAGCTGGAAATACTTGAAGCCTTCGAGAAATCACTTCCTTCACAATGTCCCTCCACTGGCAGTTGACGAGGCGATATATTAACATTTTATTTCTCCGTTGGTTGAGAATCACGTGCTCCAGAATAATAGTCAACACCTACAAATAAATCATGTTAACATTAGCCCCGAACAGTAATACAGACAGATTAAAAAGCTCAACTCTCTTATATTTCTAATTAAAATTAAAAGGCTTTTACCTCAGGGGGTAGATCGTCCATTGTCTTCTCAGTTTGTGGAGTTGTTTCCTCCTCCTTGTCCAAATTGGGGTTCTTCCCAAGGGCAGCTGGAGCTCTCCGTTTTGGTCTTGACATCGACATACTTAAATGCCTCAAATCACCAGAAACTCGAGAATTGACAAATGAATAAAATGATTAAAACTAAATTGATTTGTCTTCGACTGATAATCTATGAACTATCGGAACAACTGAAAAATGTCAGAATTGAAAAATTATCTCGACAAGAGCAAACAAGAAATCGGCCACGACCAGTTGCGTAAATGTGAGAACGAGAACCACCAAACGAAAACAAATCTACTCGTCCTTGTAATCGTTTTTAGCTGAAGCATGCGATAATTTGAAATTGCCTCGCCGCCAGTTGAACGTCCACACTCTCTATTGCTCTGAGGTTAGGCTTTGTTAATATTTTGATATCAAAATTGCTCATAGATTATGAGTAAATAGAGCATTACAAGCGTGGCAATAATGCCTACGTTGTACTTTTGCTGGAAACCATGCATGCCACTCAATCCGTTTCAACGTGAATAGTTTCTCTGACTGTTATTACCTTGGTTAAATTACCAATTTGATAG
>LJIJ01003500.1:0-18784 GCA_001718145.1 Orchesella cincta | reverse complement strand
AAAGAAGCAAGCAAGTCTACGAATTACACAATGTATACTGATTTTCAACTAAAAATCGTAACTTGACTGACTCAGGGCATATGAATAAATTCTAAAATACATCGCTTAATTGTTTTTAATTTGTGTTCTAATCATATAAAGTATGTTTGCAGAATCGTTTGAATTAACATAACATTCAGTTTTGAACAAAAATTGGAATATGAATATGTATGTATGAATATAAATTTGTAAATTAGCTGACAATTTTAGTGAATCAAAATGACCTTTCTATACGTCTGTACATGCGTGTGACATATTTCTTGGAGTGTTTTTATAAATTCGATTATGGTTAACACATTTTTGCAGATTCCAGATGGACCAAAGTGGCTACGCAAATAATTCATAAATATTTTCTTCAAATTTATCTAGTGTATCTGTGACTATAAAAGAAAGGAACATTCTAACGCATTTTCTTCCATGTTCTTTCACACACAAGTTGTTTGACATTCACATCTAGTTCCTGCATCAGCTTATAATACCTCACTTACGACAAAAAAAACTACGCAAACCCATTTAGCACTATAATGATATTCTTCGTTTTACATTTTACATTAGATAATATGTAGTAGCAATCTGGGAACAACCCAAAAATAGAAGGTACATACGAGGGCACGGAAAGGCATCGTGGTATTTTGCCTACATGGAGTAGGCTAACAATCAGAGACATTCGTTGTCTTTGTTAAAGGATCCGCCTCCTATTTCGTTCCTTGTTTGTGCTCACGTAGACTTTTAAGGTACTCGTGCATTTATTCAATGGTGTGGTAAGGGTGAGCTCAGTAAGAAGCTGACGCGATCGTCAACTAGAAGACGAAGAACCATTCGTGTTTCAGCAACCGCTCCGACAAGTGCTAACTGCCTGCCTCGTCAGTGGTGTCTTTGCTAGTAATGTATTGTCAAATTTAATTCGTTTCCATCGAACTTATTGAGACTTAAATTTGAGGCAGAAGTTCAATTCCTTCAGATAGCTGAAGTGTGCCATTTTGGTCTCCCTTTAAAATGGTAAATGAATTAGATTTTCTTTTAATTTTACGTTATAGTTTACGACCAATGGGTTGACTACCCATATCATTCCAGATCATTCTTTAGTTAAGCTTCTTTTTTAGATCAAAATAAATAAGGAAGTATTGTGTAATATAAGCAGTCAATTGTTGTCCTTCCTGGTGTTCAAATAATTTATTCTATTTACCCTCCAGAAACAAGGCAGAGTGTAATCGGGTCCACCTCGTAAGACTTTCACCAGGGATATCACTTCAACATCCCTTAGAAAGGTACGTAATATACTATTATCTTAAAGTGTATACAATTACCAAGTGCAAGTTTTTATTTAATATTATGTGTCCGTTCAGTTGATGATATCTCCCCGTCTAAGTTAATATTGTTAAAGCAAGCTGTTTTGAAACAGTAAGGGAATTGGAATTTTCCATGTTAATTAATTTTGTTAGTAGTTAGTGGTATGTAGCAATCAGCAGTTTCAGAAATGAGCTGTTATAACATATCAAAGTTGGAAAAGTAGTTCAGGCAAGGTAGAATGATACTACGATTACCTTAATAACCTTTACTTTTTAGCTCCGAATTTAATCTTATTTCAACTTAGATGCAACTCATGGACTTTGTAATTAAATTGCTGTTTTAGTTAAAAGATTTGTAAATTTCCAAAAGAGATAAACAGGATTTAGTTGATATGGGTTGGATTAATGGGATAACGGCCCATAATTATTTTTCAGGAAAAATTCATTAAATTTCTCACAGCTGACTGTCGGTTATATTTTTTGTTTCAACAGGAACTACGCAAACCTAAAATTAGTCGCCACCCTCATTCCTTTCCCATGGATGATAGACAACGTTCCAAACAACGTTTCACTTTTGGCTAGAACACACAACCCGGACGATGAATGGAGATAGTTCTCCTATCCCTAGATTCCGTGCGGCTGTTCTGCAAAACAGTAAGAGTTGTTAAAATAATTTTGTTCCTCACTTTCACTACACGAGAACATTTTGTATATTAGTATATTCTATTTTAAACATAATTAGCATAAGCACTATCACCTTCTATTTTTGTCGTTCGGTTGATTGAGGAGGAAAAAATCATTGTTCCCATTTTACACTTCGTTTCTTATTCGAGAAATTATTCAACAAGTTGATGTACATTTTATTCAGCATTATCAAGTTGATTTATAAGAATTATTTAATAGATATAGTTTATTTAATAGAATAGAAAGTACCGCTACTATATAAAGAGGAAAATCATCAATAAGTTTATACGATAAGTATACCTCCAGCAATAAGGTTCTACAGCTTTTCATTTGCTAACTAATAACGTAATATAAGTTATTCTTGCATTATCCCTGAGGTTGTCGTGGCCTTTTGTGCCCAAAAAGTGTATATGCTTCAAGACCTGCAGACTCAGAATAACCTATGACTCCTAAAATGCTACGAAGCAAAGGGTTTTTCTATACTTCCTTAGCTAGAGCTACTCCAGTTTATAGTTAGCTCACGCTGGTCATGTTAAAAAACCAAGATATTTCTAGAGTTAAATGCAGAAAGGTAGGTAGAAAATGATGACAAAAATGCAAATCGAATTTATTTATTTCAATTTTACATCAAATGTAAGGTTGCTGCTGAAATAGTTGTTTTGCTACAGACTTTAAAGTTTTATTGTGAAACCAATTTCGGATTAGTTTCAAACTGAATGTACTTATTTCGGTATATTTTAATATTGTTTCAAGGAAACATTACTTATGGTTCCGTAGCTGTTGTTGATTCGAAGCTTTAGTTTATTCACAACATGTTACATGGGTCGTAAAAATGTATTTGCAACTCGGTAATTTAAATATAATTTAAATATGCATACGCATGAAATTAAATGGCAAAGTTTGATGTTTTTCACAAACCATACATTTGAAAGGTTTTTACACTGGCATACTACACTGTAAGGGCATTGTGAATTCGGATACAATTGCCAAAACGATTTTGGGTTTGAGTGGCATTTCGGCTGAACTCTGGTTAAAAACCAGCCACTGATCATGCATTTGACTTTTTAAACCGACTGGTGAAGTCCAGTTGACAATGAAAAAGCCATGAATTTGTTGAACTCATTTTGGCTGTGTATGTTAGAATTTGTATGCTGTCCAAGGAATTTCTGGCATATTAGCGGTTGCTCACAGCGACCATGACGTTTAAG
This sequence comes from Orchesella cincta, assembly GCA_001718145.1. NCBI lineage: Eukaryota > Metazoa > Arthropoda > Collembola > Entomobryomorpha > Orchesellidae > Orchesella > Orchesella cincta. Next base: position 15,564 of record LJIJ01003500.1, on the reverse strand, counting down.
CTCCACTGGCGTCTCATTACAATGTCATTAAATCTATTTTGATTATCAAATGTAGGATTCCTCCAATATGAGTGGGACCGTCATACATATTAATGTAGATATAAGTACTTGTATTCCAATTTCAAGTCCAATTCGTCAATTTTTTCCAAGTTGGCAAAGAGAATTCAGGCCCTATTTTATATTCCATTAGTGCGAGAGTAACATACTTCGTTTTGTGTCGTGAAATGTATTCACAACACGCTTAATTCAATAAACCTTAACCACTGCACCACAAAATTGTCTTTGTGCCGTGCTTGTTTGCTAATAAAGTAGCATTATTTTGAATGACAATGCTTCAGAGAACGTTCCTTTGCAACTTTTCAGATCTCCTTTTAAACGTGTCAGTTTCAGTCGAATGAATTAACGAAATTGGCGTCCGTATTTCAAACAAACCGATACTTGCTGTGAGTAGCGGATTTGTTTTCTTCCTACGCAAATTAATTTTCTGAAACTGACTGCATTAGTAAAACAATTGTTCTTGAAACTAATGCCGTATTCACATTGAATGATAAAGTAACCAAATTTGTAGTTAGCGTAGATTATAGAATTAATTTATTTATGTACATTTTACAAATCTCCTAATGTAAGGAAGGAAATTGAAGTGTTCTGCACAAATGTCTTAGCAGACTGAACTGAATAGTTGCAAGTTACGCCGGTTTATAGTTAGCGCACGCTGGTTATGGTTAAGGAAGCCAAGTTATTTCTAGAGTTAAACAAATTTATTCCATGTTGGCAAAGAGAGTTCGGGTCCTATTTAATATTCCATTAGTGCGAGAGTAGCATACTTCGTAGTGTGTCGTGAAATGTAATCACTACACGCTTAATTCAATAAACCTTAACCACAAAATATTCTTTCCGCCTTGCTTGTTTGCTAATAAAGTAGCATTATTTCGAATGGCAATGTTTTAGAGGACGTTTCTTTGCGACCTTCGTGAAGTTTCATATGCTTTTGGAGCTTTGTCCAATGAATTGATGAAATTGGCGTCCGCATTTCAAACAAACTGGTACTCTGTTCTTATCTTATTATCTAATTGCATACGTTTTAAGCAGGTGTTGTCAGGATGTCCAATAGAATTATTTGTGATTTACTAAATGTCAATGTCAGAAATTTCCACACAGTCTCAGTTAAGTTTTGTGGGTAAAGATTATGTTAAAATTTTAAATGTAATTTTTCAACAAAGTATCTTGTCCAACTAATAGCCCTTTAGTCAAAAAATTACATACCGCTTCGCGTGTCCTGACAATATAGTCATGGCACGATATTTTTAATATCTGCAACAAATGCATACACATTTAATCGAAGTTTATAGTTATCTCACGCTGGTTACGTTCAAGAAAACAAGATATTTCTAGAGTTAAAAACATAGAGTTTGGTAGAAAATTGAAGCAAAAAATACACAGCGAGTTTCTTTGTTTTTAATTTTCAATCCAATGTAAAGTTAAATCGTCGTTCTTCTTCCGACACTTAAGTTTTATTTGAAACAAATTGCGGGTTAGTTTCAAACTTAATATGATTATTATTAGACACATTTAATCAAAGTTTATAGTTATCTCACACTGGTTACGTTCAAATAGTTAAAATATCACTTCATTTGATTTGATTTCTTTATTCAAGTGTCATATACCGAAGTAAACTGCATTCAATACAAAGTACTGTTTTCCAAGCAGGGACACCATACGTAATATAGCATATACTAACTATAACGAAAAGAACAATAACTACTTACTTATTTCAATAACATAATTTTCCATAGCATACACAAATTCAGACTTGGTTACTACATCATCAACACTAAAATCCTTTGTGATACCATTCCATAATTTAATACCTCTATATCTCAAGGAATTCTTGGGTCGTAAAAATGTATTTGCAACTCGGTTTTGTTTATTTCATTTTAATATGCCTACACAATTAATGAAATGGTAAAATTGGATCCACATGAAGTTTCAAGTTACGCTATATTGTGCATACTGATTGTCAGTCAGGGGGCTTAAGAATTTGAACACTGCTTGCATTTGAGAAGGATCCCTTGGAAATATTTTGCAACATTAGATATTTCAACTACGTAGCTCATCATCGGTAGGAATTCTAAACAGTGATCATGGTATGCGTGCATTATATTAGAACACTACCGTTTGCGTAAAACAGTCTTAGCATGCTTATATGAGCATAAATCCTGACTAGTTCTTGTTATGTGTAAAAACTAAAGGAAATACTGATTTTAAGTTTACGTGAACAATACGACCTATTTATTCTAATCAGTTTTACTTTAATTAATTTTACACTACTTGATGCTGGAGTTTACCCACTCCGGTTTCTTCCCGACTTGCGTTTTGGTAGTCCCATGGTGATTTAACTGATATATATTTTAAAATATCAGTTTGCTCATATTTACATTGAAGTACCAGGTTAACCGAAGTACCAGAATTTCCGCAAATGGTGCAGATGAACGGCTTCTCGATAAAACTCTGATGCGTAACAGGCATCTGCTCTATCCTTTACAAAGCTGCTGTTGTAGCACGGGCTTTGTGCAATTAGCATTCTGTACATTCTACGCAAAGTTGTCATGACATAAATTATATTAAGAACCTATGGCCATAAACTACACTAGTTTGAAATGTATTCCATGTATGGAATTTAAGTTTCTAATTGAAATTTTTTGACGGTGTTTGTAAGTCTTAGAAGCATGTATTTCTTGCATGCTGGCTTTATTTGACACATACAAATCTGGGTAACATCAACCTCAGAGATTAATGCTTATGATTACAAGCAAGTAGTAAATTTAATCTTTACCAAAATGTAAAGAGTTACGATCAAAATTACTACTAGCATTTTTGTATTCACAGAAGATTTTGAGCAGTAATCACATTTCAATACATTTAAACAGATTATCATTAGTTAGTGAACACATTTAAAATTCCTAAATAAGAAATTGTCCAAGGGTTCAAGCAAGAATGACTGTAATACATTATTACTTATCGGAAATTTTTACATTAGAACTTTCCTGCTTGACACTGATAAAAAAACGACAGATGCGTAGACTTTATTTGATAGTATATATATATCTAATACTATGAATTATTAGTAAAGTTATAAAACGTGCTCGAAATGAGTATCCGTTGTATTATCTACAATAACATATTGTTGTAGATATATATATTATATATATTATAAGCTATTATATATATATAATTTCGAAGCGATCTATATTCTATAGTAAAATAATAACTAACAGTAATCGCTATGAATATCTATCGCTAAAACAATCTCTAACAAGTCTATATCTATATCTATCTATTGAGACATAAGCCAACGGAAAGATTAGCGGTACTGTTGCATCTATATATATTGTCTCGGAAGGGAGATGTCTATCTTCCTGTCGTTTTACATGGTAGATTGTAATGCGGCACGCGTTGGTCGATGTTGTTTCAATATGTCGCAAAATAGTCTGGCAGATATGATGTTTCATTGTAGTCGTCAGTCAGGTTTGCTAACCTCTTCTCGATTATCCTATACTACCTGTTATTTATACATGCGATTATATATATATCTTCTTCCGTCACTATATTATGGGGTCTTCTCTCTTTTCTCCGCGCTTTATCGTTTACTCGTTTATCTTAAAGCGAATAATAAACGTAAACGAAACCGTTTATCGTTTAGTAATTTCGTTTATCTATTTATGACTAAATCCTGTTTAATTGTTCGGCTTTTAAACCGATAACCGATTGTGAGGTAAACCGCTTATGAAACGTGTCCACCAATGCTATATCTTATCTCTCTATCTCTATTTTCTATATCTATATTATATCTGAAACATAGCAGGTTATAGTTTACTACATACAAACATATTGCATAGTAACATGACGTGTATATGGTAAGAAGTGGTGTTTAATGAGGCGATGCCGTGGATTTAATCGGGGTTCTTTTATATATCTTTTAATGAGCATGCGCTGGCGTTTAATGGTAGAGCTGGTTTTAATGAGCCATGCGTTCGGTTATATGCTGCGCTAGAAGTGCCGTAATGATCTATATCTTAATATGTTAGAGTGGCGTTTAATGTATCTATATATTGCGTTTTAAGGTATATTGTGTGTAATGAGCAAAAGTGGCGTTTTAATGGGTTAGGAAGTGGTATATGAGCTGATCAAGTGGCCGTTTAAGCCTGCAGCAGGGAGTTTTTAATGTGTCATTTCTGGGTTTTAATGCTGCATGGATGGGTTTTAATGCCGCGCATTATGTGGTTTTAATGGCATAGTTTGGTGGTTTGAAGAGCATAAGGGGTTGTCTTTATATGTTCTATATTATGGGCCTTATATATAATGGTAGGTGGGTTTGAATGCAGCCATAGTGGCGTTTTAATGTGCATGAGTGGCGTTTAATGGGCATTGTGCGTTTTAATGTGCATGAGTCTTAATTGCATTTTGTATATCTATGATGGTTTTAATGTGCATGAGTGGCCGTTTTAATCGAGCATTAGCTGGTCGTTTAGCTCTTAGTGGGTTTTAAGAGTATATTGGGTTTTAAAGTTAGAAGTGGTTTGAATGGTGAAGTTGGGTATTAATGAGCATAAGTGCATGTTAATTGCGTAAGAAGGGTTTAATGGTAAAAGTGCGTTTTTAAATGCGTAGAAGTGCCGTTAATGGGTAGAAGCTGGGGATTTTAATGGGCACAAGTGGGTTTGGAGAGCAAGTTCATTAAAACTCACAAATACCATTAAAACCCACTTGACACCACATTTAAACCCAACCATTTCCTATTAAAAACCCACTCATGCACATAAAACCGACTAATGCCCACATTAAAACCCACTCATAACATCCAAAACCCATTAATGCCACATATACCCACTAATGCCCGATTTAAACCCACTAATGCCCAATTAAAGCCCACTTCTAACCCATTAAACAACCCACTTATGTCATCAAACTCACTTCTATCCATTTAAACCCACTTAGCTCATTAAAACCCCCCACTTCTACCCATTAAAACCCACTTATGCTCATTAAAACCCACTTCTACCCATTAAAACCCACTTCTACGCATTAAAACCCACTTACACCCATTAAAACCCACTTATACTCAGTAAAACCCATTTTACCCACTTCTACCCTTTAAAACCACTTCTACCATTAAAACACACCTCTGCCCATTAAAACTCCACTAGAATCCCATTAAAAACTAACAAATGCCATTAAAACCCACTATGCCATTAAACCCACTTCTACCCATTTAAAACCTCACATCTCATAAAACCCACTTTCTACCATTAAAACCCACTATGCCTCATAAAACCCACATCTACCATTAAAACCCACTATGCCTCATTAAAACCCACTCTCTACCCATTAAAACCCACGTATGCTCATTAAAAACAGACTAACCCATTAAAACCCACGTATGCCTCATTTAAACCCCCACTACTACCCATTAAAACCCCACGTTATGCTCATAAAAACCCACTTCACCCATTCTACCCTTAAAACCCCACTCATGCTGCCCTCAGCGTACTATAGCCTACTATAAACCGCCGTTGCCGTTATCGTCATACATCATGATGCACTGGCACCACACTTTCCCACGCATTGCCCTGAAAACCGATTACTGAAAACGTTTACTAAACCGTTTATCGTTTACGTACTAAACTAAACGGATGTTCTACTGCCCTTTCCGTTTAGTAAGACGGTCACTTAAACGGATATACTAAACGCGTTTACTAAACGGCTTTAATAAACGGTTTAGTAAACGATAAACGGTAAACGCGGCCGCCCTAAACTAGTATAATTTTAACTATTAGCCTTTTTATTCCTATAGTAGTACGGTACAACAAATTAGTAGATTCTTTTGAAAACGGTTCAAATAAAATTATTGTGCATGGTTATCAACCACGGTTCGTTTTATTTTTAATGTATGGTATATTTCGTGCACTAATTAAGTCCTTCGAATTATGAGATGGGAAAGTTAAACTGTGTATTATAATATTATGCTCCAGTTATATTGTCATGTAATAACAATAATCCTACCCAAATTGTCAACAGTATTAGTAATATCAATATCACCAATAAAGCATTGTATATTTTAAGTACATTTTAACTTCTGGTGAATGAATTCCTGTTTATTACGGGTATTTTAATATACGCATTTCTCTGAAGTCCTATATTACATCCAGAGTTGCTGAATATGTTGTAAGTATAGTAACTATATCGTCGTCAGTTGTATTTATGAATTTCAATTTTACAAATAAAAATGATCTTTTGAAATCACCTCAATTAAATTGAACGCATTATGTACATTTCATGATTTATTTCCAACGCATGTTTTTTGCACCTTTGTATTGAAATATGAACACATGCTTTCACAAAACGTGCTGCTCCTGATTATTGCTAGTAGGATGGAAGTGAAAAAAGTTATTTTAATATTTGCAGGCAGTTGTAACGATTTAACAAAGGTTATTTAATGCAAGCACATATTATGACACAGTAAGAAAACATGTATGACATTGACGTATGGGTTGATACACGCTCTAATCTTTGTTTTTAATATATAAAGTAACATTCCATGGAAAGTATATAACAGACATCATTTCAAAATCCTGTACATATTATGGAATACAATAATTTAATATAGAACCTTACTATCAGTGAGCAAACACCATGAAAAATCTGGACCCTGCATGACTGTAAACGTATATGATAAGTATTTTCATTTATGATTTTCTTGAAGAGTCGGAATTTTAACATTGCACCGGCGTAGTGCTGGAACGTTGCCGGTTGTTGTGGACCCGTTTTTCGTCCGTAATATTAAAATATCTTCTAAAGGTGCATCGGTACATTTCCACTTGTCACTTATTCTTGCACGAAACCATCGTCTTAAGAAGTGTTTTGCTTAGAAGGCACCATCGTCAAATCCTAATCATTCATGTTGTGAAAGCATCGTAGAAGACGACAACATTTCCTCCCGCGGACGAACTAGGTAAATGATATTGGGCGTAGTGAAGTGAAAGTAAAGGTAGTCTTCTTGGTAGAAACCAAAATAAGTTTGTTTGTTCCTCCATGCCAGTTTCAAAAATAGTACACCTTCATTGATCAATGGCAAAAACTGTAATAGTCGTACTAGGTAATCCATAATCTCTTTTATTTATGTTAGCTTGATACATCCTAGGTTAATCTATGAATATAATTTCGTACCCGTACCTCTGCTTCTAACCAAAACCAATGAAAGTACTCTCAATTATAGGTAAGTCACGATAGAATGTAGCACAAACATTCAATGACTGACGAAGTATTCAATAGATTTGAATTTTTCACAAACTACAAAATCAAGTAGTAAATCACAAATTAGCACAACCACGAAGTAATATACGCTAAATGGGTCTAAGGTATACACATAATAACAGTTCAGTCTAAAAATTAACTGAAAATGAGTCCATACAAAATAAACTAAAGATAACCATTAACAAAACAGTACACCGGTAAAGTCGATACAGGGAAAGTTAGGATGACCTTGACACCTTGATATGTAAGACAAGAAGACTTAAAACTAATACTATAAAAATAATCAACCTGATTTACTAAATTAATGAACTAGTAACAGTGATCAATCCATTTTTCGATTCCTTGCGCTGAGTAATTTTCCATCATGGCTAAACAGTGTCAGGTAATAACATTTGGATGAGGTGAGCAGTCAGAGGCATACGATTGATTACTTTCAGCCATTTTCCACTGCCTTTGCACTCTTTCAGTTCCTTCACAACTCTTAATAGCTGTAAAATAATTAATATATTTTATGTAATGCTATGTTAGTCGAGACATGGTCAGATTAGTTTTAAAATTGTAAGTCACACTTGACCTGAAAAATACGACAAAGTGGTTCAACTTTTCTCCATAAAATTAACTAAAATATAAATGGAATGTGTAAGCAAACTAACCGTGTTGTTGTCCACATTTTTGAAATTCCTGAGGGCTTCAGTTTTCACATCCTTAAGTTCAATTCCAGCTGCTATAAGATCTGATCGTGAATCATGACTGTTCACGGAAGGAGCGAAACTTATGGCATCCTCCTTCAAATATAAGATAATTTAAGTGAGTCTGGGCAGTCATACATTGTTACAGTATGGAATATAGTGATTTGGTTAATCATTTACCGTGGAATGTTTAAGTTTACGTGTCCTTGGCCCACATCCTTGAATTACTGAAGTTGATGTTGATGCCTGTCGTGTTCCCACTTCTGATGTAGTTTTATAGAGTGGTTGTTGTGCTTGATTATCAGAGGGCCGTTTCTGAGTCAGAGATGGAATTTTTTGGAGGAGGGCAACGTTCTATAAATAAGACCTCAGAATCGACACTGGTTGAACGACTAGCAGTAGCTTGCCTTCATTTCGACTCAATGTGGGAAACATGGAACGTGAGGTTCCCGTTGTTCCGTTCCCGTTGAGAGAAGTTGGCATACGACTAGGACCAGCCACGTTTGATGAGTTTAAATTTCTGTTCACGAGCACCGTAGAGTTTGCTGGTGGCTCCAACATATCACACCCCTCGTTGCTGTTCTGGCACTTGGCATGGCACTGTAGCTTTTCCAATCCTTGATAAGTTCCTAAAAGTTTACATTTGCGTTCGCGATTACTGAGCTTCATACCTCGCTCAGACTTCTCTCGCGTGTGTCCGATGTACGCAGGACTAGTCTTGAGTGCGAGTATGAAAAGCGCTCCCCGTAATCGCAATTGCTCCCCTCTCAACCTCGCTACATTTAGAACCTTCCTCCAAGTGATCTTGGACAAAGCGTTTACAGTGCCTGCCAAGTGCCCAAGAACCTCCTCACGCAACGTTAAGGCGGCCCTTGTGCATATGTTTTGGCATGCCACCAGGCCAACAAACTCTACCCCGGTGCTCCCTCCGGTGAACAGAAATTTTAACAAATCGCCTCCACTCCCATCGATTCCCGTGCTCTGGTCCTTCCAGTTCGTCTTTATTCCCTATCGCCATACTTATTCCTCCTTCATATCAGGGACCACGGCACCATCAACGGGAACCTCACCGTTTCCATGTTCTCACCACTCCTGCTCTCCCCATCTCCCCCCATTCACTCTTACGTCTATCGTACGTAAGTGATCTGCTTAGTCGTTCAACCAGTGTCGATTCTGAAGGTCCTTATTCCTGTCCGATATTCAACTCTCGCTCTCTCTTCATTTCCATCCCTCCTCTCCTCATGGACTCGCCGTACTCCCCGGCCCCTTCTTGATACATCAAGCTACTAACAACATTCTCTACTAAAACCTTGATGAACGACATTGGACGAACTCATCTATCGATCAGTGGGAACACTGAACACATGCTATCAATTCGGCTCTCTCTTTCCCTCCTCCTCCCTGGTGCCCCCAGTTCAGCGGCGCCAGTGCTTCTCTCACCTATCACTCCCACTTTCCCCTCGTCCTCATCTATTACCGATGTTTTATACCTAACTACCCTTTTTCTTTTTCTCTCCCCCTACTTAAATCCCATTTTACAAAGACCTATGTGGCTCTGTCCTTCCTGCCTCCTCTACAATGTGCACCGGACCTGACCCCAGACTCACTTAACTATCTCTCTTCACTCTTGACAGGAGGACGCCGCTGCCTCTACAAGTTTCCGTTCTCCCCTCCGCCTTTTCTCCCTTGCGACACCTCTCTCAGATCTCCCTCACCATGACATCACACATCGTCGTCTTATAGCATGCTCGGCTTGACTCTAAGGATGTGCCTCCGGCCTCACTTTTGCCAGACCAAACTCGACACATATTCTACGGTTAGTTTGCTTACACATCCGTCCTCCTAGTCCTCTCCTCTTACCGTTTAACTTCTCTCCTACACTGCGACTCGAGTATCCTACACTGACTTGACCACCTAGCTTTTGTTCGCTATTTCTTCACTGGTCTAGACGAACTCGTCTTTGCACCTCTCATCCACATATTCTTTACTAAACTAATCTGGGAACCCTGCGTCCTCGCACCTAACACTTAGCACATCTACAATTACAACCTATATTAAATTATTCTTCTCCACACTTTTACAAGCACGTAATGTGAAGCGAACTGAAGGAGTGCAAATGCACGCTGGAACAAATGCGCCTGAAGAGTCAATCCACAAACTCTATTGCCTCCTTGACTGCGCCCTCACCTCATACAAATGTTTATTACCTGTACACTGTTTAGCATGCATGCGAAAACTACTCCAGGCGCACAGGAATCGAACACATTTATTGGATCTGATTCCACTGGTTACTAGCTTTCACTTTTATTTAGTAATTCAGGTTGATAGTTTTTTATTGTGTTAGTTAGGGTCTTCTTGTACCTTACATTATTCAACCTTCCTCCCCCGGTTCGCTCGCCGGCGAACTCGCTACGGTGTCCAAGGTCCATCCTACTTTTCCTGTATCGACTTTACCGGCCACTCCCTCCGCTACGCTGCTTCTTTGTTTAATGCTGCTCCTCACTCTCTCTGCTTTATCTCTTCCTCTACCTCTTTCAGTTTATCTCTTCTTAGATGTTCCCTCTGTGACACCCCTGTTACTCCTTACTCGCGTGCCTACCTAACACCCTTAGCACCTCCCTTCTTCCACCGTCTCTTCCGCTTATCACTTCTCCCGTCTCCTGTGTCCCCTCGCGTCTATTCCCTCCGTCTCTAATTTGTGATTTGCAGTCTCTTGCTCCGTTTTGCATTTTCTTCGTCACCGTTTCCTAGCTCAATATCTAATTCATCTTACGCTTCTGTGCCTTACCCTCATCGAGGCTGCACTCTCGAATCATTCGTTTGTCCCTTCCAGTTCATTCCTCTATCGTGACGTCCCTTCACAACTTTTTAGCCCTTTCTTACTTCGCTTTGCCTACTCATCTCTCTCCGTTATTGGGTTTAGAAAGCAGCAATTCGTGGTTCACGGGTTACGCTCTCTCCCTCCCGCGCCCATCAGTCTCTATTGTTTTTTCCCATCAATATAGTTCTTACGGAAATTATTATTCATAGTATTAACCCTACGGAGCTGTATTCAGTAACATAAATAAACGACGATCATACATGGTGCGGACAATTACCTAGCGCTTACTGGTACTTTATTCACGGTTTTTCTTGCCTATTGCAATCATCGTAAGGTTTTACTATTCTTCATCTATCTCTCTCGGCCTCATGGCAGTACAACTCAACAGTCCACGCAATCACACCTCTCTACTGGTTCATCCTTACATAAGTACACGCGACCTCCGTCTCGTCCGTCCTTCTTCTCCGCCGACTCCACCAACGATCACGCCCGCTTACCTCCTCACACTGCCGTCTCCTCGCTTCTCCGGCTCTCCCCTACCCTCTCCCTCACTCCCGCTCACTCTCGCTCACTCCTCTCATCCCTCCCCGCGCCCTCGACTGGAAGTGCTCTCCGCGCACCTATTCGCGTCGATCCTCTCGCGCCAAGCCTTCCTCTGCCTCTTCGTAAGCCGAACTAATCACCTCTCGTATCTATACACTCTCGTTTATCCCGTCTCCCTCTCTCTCGCCTCCACGAACCTCGGAGCGGAGCGTATAGCACTATGATGCCTACTCGTCGGTCCCGCTACACCTGCCCCGCTGACGTCGCTCCCTTCTTATCCCTCTCCCGGCATCCTGCCCACTTTTCATATATATGCCTTCAACTCATTACTCGTGCTCTTTCCCCTCCCCTCCCCTCCCTTAGCCCTAACCACACCGCGGTTCCTCTCTTCCCATCCACACACAATGCCCCTTGCGCCATCACGCTCCCCGCTCTCCATCATCACCTATCGCCGGTGCACTAGATGTTAACAATCTCCCCCCTACTCCTCTTCATGATCCTCCATTCTTCATCGCCAAATATACTTACCAATACGTTTACAGTCCTCGCAGGCCATCCGGCATTTTCTCCTGTCACAATATTCTGGTCTGTCCCTCTGCGCTCACTCCACTAGTATCATTAGGTCTTACTAAATCTATTGTATTTCTATCTCCATATGCTACACGATTTTTTCAAACTGATTGTCTGTCTACTCACTACTCTCTTCCACCCTGGCAACTATTTGTTACTCTTCATACTCATCTTACTAATCAATCAGACACGAATTCCTTTCGAGGACTTGTCCATTCAACCCATTCTTAGCCCTCCCATACTAATCGTCCATTCATGTTTCTTCCTTCTCTAGCTGCTGTCTCTCATTCCAAATTACCCTCGCGTCTTCCTTGCCACTCATATCATATCCTTTTGTCTTACACTCGTCTTCCACATACCTTGTGCTCCCTCCCGAACTCATCCTTACATAACTTACACTCTTCTACTTCTCTGATATTCCTACCATCCTCGCACCTGAGCCTAATAATCCACGCCCCCGCCTCTCAGCCGAGCACCACGTTTTGTGAACAGCACATGTTCCACTTATTTTCGAATTACCAAAGCTCGTCCCTTTGCAAACCAAGAACATGCGTTCGGGAATACTTAAATCATGAAATTGTACCATAACATGCCGTTCAATTTAATCTGTGACTGTCCTCCCTCAGTCTCGCCTTCCTGTCCGGTGTATTTTTCAAACAAGATCTCATCTCTATTTGTCTCAAAAATTTCGATAATTTCTTCCTCACGTATACACTGACCAACTGCGACGACTGCAATATCTATTTAGTTTATCCCTTATACTTAACAAACATAATTCGAGCAACTCTGGACTTGCTTAATAATCTAATTATAGGAGCTTTCAGGAGAAATTGCCGTATATCTTAAATACCCGCTAATAAAACAGCGAATTCCATTCCACCAGAAGCTTAAAAGTTTTACCTTTAAAATTATTACAATGCTTTAACTTCGTGACTCATTGCATCTTTACTAATTTACTTGTTGACAAGTTTGGGTAGGGATTCCATTGTTATTACATGATTCCAATATAACTTGCGAGCATAATATTATTAATATCCCACAGTTTTAACTTTTCCCCCATCTCATAAATCCTCGACAGGACTTTACATTACAGGCTGCACGGAAATTATTACCATACATTTAAAAGTTAAAACGAACCCCTTCGGTCTCGGTAAACCATGCACAATAATTTTATTCTGAACCGTTTCAAAAGAATCTACTTAAATTTGACCTACTACTTAAAGGAATAAACAAATAGGCAAGTAAAGTTAAACATTTTATTACTAGTTACGACCATAGTCCAATTAAAAATGTGCTTCTTCCATTGTCCTGATAAGGATTATAGGATAATTAACAGAGGATTTACAACCTGACGACGGTACTCCAATGAAACTCTTCATACTCTGCAGACAGAAATCTTTTCGCCACTATGGAAAAACACAATTCCCGCCTAGCGCATTAATAATTATGTAAATACGACTAGGACGCCATTGACATTCCTATCCCTTCCCAGAAAATTCTATAAGACTGGCAACAGTACCGCCTAATCATTTCCTTGGCTATATGATACTGCATCGTACATACTAACGATTGCTTGATTAGGATTGTTTTAGCGCATAGTTCATAGCGCATTACTGGTAGTTATTATTTTACTACTAGACAATTGAATGCTTCCGAAATTCCAAATAAAACAATTTATCTACTTCTATATTTTAACAATTTAACTTCTACACAAATATGTTATTAGTAGCTAACAAACAAAATTACAACGATACTCATTTCGCACCTTATTATCAACTTTAACTACATATTCATAGTATTGTCACAATTTACTCTATCAAATAAAGTCTACGCATTGTCGTTTTTTTAAATCAGTGTCAAGCGGAAGTTCTAATGTAGAAAATTTCCGTACCAAGTAATAATGTAATACAGTCAATTCTTGCTGAACCCCTGGACAACTTTATTATTATAAAGAATTTTAAATGTGGTTCACTAAACTTAATTTCGATTAATTGTTTACAATGTACGACACCTGTTACTTACTGCGCTCAAAATCTTTTCTCCTTTTGAATACAAAAATTTGGCTAGTAGTAATTTTGATCGTACCTCTTCTTACCATCTTGCGTAAGAGACTCTTAAATTTACTTACTTGCTTGTATATCCATAAGCATTTAATCTTCCTTGTAGGTTGATGCTTACCCCAGATTTGGTGAGCTGCTTGCTCCAAATAAAGCCAGCATGCCAAAAATACACCTGCTTCTAAAGACTTACAAACACCAGTCAAAAAAATGTTCAACATAATAGAACTCTTTAATCCCATAACAATTCGGAATACATTTCAAGTTAGTTAGTTTGATTGGGCCAGATCTAGCCGTTCTTAATATAATCTTATGTCATGACAACTTTGTCCGGTTTAGAATGTACATGAATTTGCCTAATTGGCCACCAAAGCCCGCGGCTTAAACAGCATCGCTTTGATATATAAGGATAGAAGCAGATGCATGGTTACGCATTCAGCAGTTCTGCATAATCAGCAGAAGCCTTTCATCTGCACCATTTGCTGGAAATTCTCGGTACTTCGGTTAAACCTGGACCCTTCAAAAATGTAAATATTGAGCAAACTGATATTTAAATATATATCAGTTAAATCAGCCACCGGACTACAAGAACACCAAGTCAGCGAAGAACACCCGGAAGTGGGGTAAACTCCATGCATCAAGTAGTTGCTAATATATTACATTAAAGTAAGAAAAATCCGTATTAGAATGCAACTAGGCTTGTATTGTCTCACGTTAAACTTAAAAATCGGTATTTCCTGTTAGTTTTTACAGCATAACAAGAAAACGTAGTCAGGATTCTCAGCTCATATACAGCATGCTAAGGACTGTTTTTACCGCAATCCGGTTAGTGTTCTTAATCAAATGCCACGCAATTACCATGATCAGCTGTCTAGAATTCCTACGATGCATGAGCTACGTAAGATTGGGAAAAATATTCTAATTGTTGCAAAATATCTTCAAGGGATCCTTCCTCAAATGCAAGCAGCTGTTCAAATTCTTAAGCCCCCTGACTGTTACAATCTCAGTATGCACAATTATAAGCCGTCAACTTCTGAAAGCTTCATGCTGGGATCCAATTTGTACCATTTCATTAATTGCTGTAGGCATATTAAAATGCAATAAACAAAAACCGAGTTGAATACATTTTACGACCCAAGAATTCCTTGAGATATAGAAGGTATTAATTATGGAAATGTCCCAGTCACAAAGGATTTTAGTGTGATGATGTGTAACCAAGTCTGAATTTGTGTATGCTTATTGGAAAATTATTGTTATTGAAATAAGTAAGTAGTTATTTGTTCTTTTCCGTTATAAATTAGTATATGCTATATTACGTATGGTGTCCCTGCTTGGAAAACAGTACTTTGTACTGGAATGGCCAGTTTACTTCGGTATATGACACTTGAAATAAAAAATCAATCAAATGAAGTTTTGATATTTTAACTATTGAACGTAACCAGTGTGACGATTAACTATAAACTTTGATTAAATGTGTCTAATAACTAGAGCCGGGCGGGGCGCTGGCTAGCGAGTAAATTTAGCCGTAGCGCATTAACGCATATTATGACCAACGCTACCTAACTGTCTTAGC
>LJIJ01003499.1:0-18787 GCA_001718145.1 Orchesella cincta | reverse complement strand
GCTTCGTTTTCAGGCTTACTTCAGACATCCCGTTTCCATCCTTGAAGTGGGAAGCAATGTGTTGAAAACCAATCTTGATTCTCCACTTCTTCCTACTAACGACTGTCCGGGTTCCTTCGCTGGTTTCTAGCTCCTCACCGGGTTCTAAAAACGAATGAAATATAAAAAAAAGTTCTGATGTTTTTTAATTCATCCAAAAGCTATTTATTAAGTGATGAACGCTTACCAGGATAGTCCAAGAAGAGTAGTAGATTACCGCGCCCAACAGCTCTTCAGTCTCCAAGTACCAATTGCGAAACATAGTCAGCACACAAGTCGGAAAGCTTTCAGATAAAGCTTGTTGAAGCCTGTTCTTCAGGACCATCGCAGCCTGAAACTCGTCCTCGGGTATTTCCATCTCTTTACAAATTTCCTTCAACTGCTGACTCAAAGTGGGGTTAGGGGCTGTTTTCGATTTTTTCTTAATATTTGACGGTGGATCGACTTCACAGTCCTCCTCTTTCAACCAAACGGTTTCGACAACCTTTTGTCGTTTGGGAGGAGGTTCTATAATCTCACAATAGTCGGTATCAATCTCAATACTCGCACCAACTGCCTCTGACTTCTCACTCGTTGACGAGTCATCAATAGATTTTGAAATTCCCTTTGGATGCAGTTCTAGGCTTCTTTCTCCTCGGTTTTCCAGACGGCGATTTCAAGATCAATAGCAGCTTCATCCTCCTCACAAAACGTATCTGCTGTATCATTATTGTCCTGCTGCGACCAGCATCAAACCGTCACGGGAAAGAGAAGAGAGGCGATCATCCCCTAAATGAAAATTAAAACAATGGTTTGTAGGAACTACCTCACAATTAATTTCACAAGTAGCTGAGAACTAATTACATTCTAGTGTTAAGCATTTCCAGCCTTTTTTCAGTTCAACCAGATGACCATTGATTTTTACACGGGGTCCCTCCACTCTCGCAAAAACCTCCTTCGCCTCTTTCCTGAAAAAAAACAGGAAATAAAAATGAGCTAAGTGCAAGCGGTTTCTCCTTTCCAGCTTTAAATGACCAGAACCTGAGTAAAAATAGCACTAGCAACCTAACTGTCATTGTCAACAAAGCGATATTTTATCAAAGTTTAGTGCAGCAAAATCTTCAATAGATGTTTGGAACTGCATGAATGAATTAATAAGTTTTCGGCACAAAAATGTAGCCAAAATTAGTAATCTAGTTACAACTGACGGCTCAAGGCTGAAAACTGATAAAGAAATATGTAATCAATTTGCAAATGAATTTGTAGTAGCAAGTTCTACAAGTAATGTGAAAGATTGTCTATCCATGTTACCAGAATATGAAAGACAATATTATAGTAAACATAATCCTTCAGAAAACAATATAGAAATCTCAGATTCAATATAGAGGAGGCTATTATTAATCAAATTGGTACAGAAGAACAGAGCTGTAAATTATGAAATGTACGCGTACAACAAAAAGAGCTCTCTACTACAGAGGTAAATGTTCAGAACGCAATAAGGCACGTGAAAAAATGTAAACAACGACTGGTATAAATGTTCCTACTAGGATTTACAAAGAATATGCTAATTTGTTATCTATTCCAATAACAATAATGATATGTAACATTTTTTCGCTGTGTCAGATACCTAAATGTTTCAAACTAGCTGACGTGACAGCACTCTATAAGGGAAAAGGAGCTCGAACACAATCATCATCATATCGAGCAATATTCAATTTCTGTTTTAAGGTGAAGGTATTTGAAAAAAGATACTGTGTGATAAGTTGGTATTTTACACGAGTGGTAAACTCGATAGTAATCAACACGGTTTCAGAACAAATAGGTCATGTGAAACAGCGAATGCAGTATTCACACAACACATTTATGAAATCTTGCACCAGCGGTAAATCAATGGCTGTTTATCGATTTCTCGAAAGCTTTTGACTCCATTAATCAAAAAATGTTAATTGAAAAGTTGATGAATAATTTTGACCACGATATTCCCCTAACCTTATAAGATTACTTATAGATTACTTTTCAGATAGAAAGTTTAGAATTTGTAATGGGGATTTGACTCAGAATACTATGATATTAAAACAGGCGTTCCGCCTGGATCGAATTTAGGACCAATCTGCTATTCTCTTTTTATAAACGACATTGGTGATGTCATTACTTTACCTTATATTTTATATGCTGACGATTTAGTCATATATGTGTCATGCAAAACCTGGAATGAAGGTAGGGAAAAACTAATTGATAACTTAAATACTCTAAGCAGGTGGTGTGATCAAAATGGTTTAAAAATTAACACTGACAAAACTAAATTTATGGTGTTCTACAAACCAACAGATTATAAGTCTAAAATGAGTCAAAAACTATCGAACACTTATTCTTAATGGTCAACCTATTGAAAGGGTAGACAAATTCACTTACTTAGGGGTAACTATTGACAGTTGCCTTAATTTTAAGGAACATTTAAAAGAGTAGATAGTAAAATCACAAATGCACTTGGAAGAATGTATTCACTCGGAGGCTCTTATCCGAAAATGTACTAAAAACGTTTCTTTCAGCCTATGTTGTAAGTATTGTAGACTACTGCATACCAGTATGGCTAGTGCAGAGTGACACCCAAGTTAGCAAGCTCCAAGGAAAAATTGACAGATTTATCTTAGTTTATTTTACTTCAAATAAACTGTCGAAAAAACTTACCAAAACACTGGTTTAGATATTCATGATTACTACGTGAAATTAGATTTTTACACTATATATGAACGAAAGAAGTTATCACTTCTAAAGTTCTTGTTCAAGAAACGACGTTATTCAGTGTTTAGAGACTGGTTCAAAACGCGTGACAAAAGCTGTCGGTTTGACAGAGTAATTGTACCCCAGCACAATAAAGAATTGTTCAAACAATCGGTAAAATGGGAATGTATAGATATATGGAATTGTTTTATCTCTAAATTAATTATTGACGATAGTGACGAATTAGGATATGATATGTTTGTAGAATTATGTAAGCAACAACTGTTAAAAGACAGAAATAATATTTATGTTAGTTAAATTAAATTAGATTATATGGTTTGGTTCTTGGTAATGGAAAATTAAATGGAATACAATTAGCAGTAATAACTGTATGGTGTTAGGGCATGAAAAGCAAATACATATGTATCTGATGTCTTTCAACACTTGAATAAAACCATATATTATTATTCCTCAGCAATGTTACGTTTTCTAGAATTTAAAAATAATTTCAGCGTTAACAATAACTTTTTTGTAGTTTTTTCTATCCTTTGCACCGTCTTCTGCAAGTGTTGTTCTTAATGGTTTATAATTAAAGCTATGAATTCAAATTATAAGTAACTGTTTGATGAACAAAAATTGTGGCAGCGAACTGTCGAAATAAAAGTCTTTGAAACCGTCAGTCTAGACAGGAGGAAACTTTATATTAAAGTGTACAAGCCCGCCCCTGTTTTTCAATTATTTGTAGAGGAGAAAGCCTCAGAAACGCCTACGGAACTAACAAATTCGGCTTATTTGATCTCTAGACAAGATTAAACTTAAATTGTTTACGTATTACTTTTTGCCTCAGATCGACAATTTAGGTACTTACAAATTTGGCCATATTATTATTTCGCATGAGTCTACGCTGTTTTGTATCTATAATTGTTTTAGCAGTACACGTTTTGAACCTTTTAGGTATTCATAACAGTCTATAATTTTGAGTTTCAGATTAACGAATTTCCTATTATTTACAATCACATTTGACTTGAATTATGAAGACACAAATTTATTGTACATATGTGACGTATTTTAAGCAGTCTCATAATCATAGCGGATTTCATAACGGACGAAAATCAACCTGAATGTTTGAAAATTTCTACAATCACATAATTAAACCTGACGTATGAGGCATGTTGATTCGGAACATTGACAAACGTTATTTGTTTAAGCTTGTCCGAATTCTCATCTGTGTAAAACGTTTCTGTTATCGAAAAATTTCATGAAGCGGGGCAAACTGTAATCCTAATATTAACGATGACTAGGTGGTTTCAATTACTGTCGAGGAAGGCGAAGCTTGACAGCTTATGGGCAAATTGGGGTTAAGCAGCGCATTCTGATATATATTTAACAGGATCGTCAGCTGCTGATTGTTTTGATGTGTGCAGTAGCTGACGATCCTACTATATACATAACAGGAGAGCACTGCCTAGGCCCAATTTGCCCTATAAGCTGTCAAGCTTTGCCTTCCCTCGACAGTACGTAATTATATTAATTACTTTTGACGGCTGAGCTTTATGTACGAAGGGATTATCAGAAAACCTGCATCAACTTTGATAACGCTTATCTCAAAGACGACTTCCTCAATTATTGTGATCTGCATATCCGCTGATAGATAAACTTCTTGGCTTTCAAACGAAATGTCGTTCATAGAATCTGTCATTTCCTTTGTAGAGTTAGAGCTCCTAACATCCAGAATCATGTTTTTCACTCAGCAAGATATTCGATCGCAGGTTAAACTGCATTTTTCAAAGGGCTTTTCCGCCTCAGTAATTAGAAGTGAATTAAAAAAGATGGTATTGATCCATTGCCAGACCGATCTACTATAATTAGGTGGTGTCAGCGATTCAGTAGTGGTGACCCATCATTAGAAAACAGACCAAAACCAGGCCGACCTCCAATTGTAACTGATGGGAAGCACGTTGCTAAAGTTAAAGCTGTAGTTGAGAAAGACAGGCGACTTTTTTTACGAGAAATAGCTGAGAAGGTGAATATAAGTGTCATGTCGGTATGGAGAATACTACATGTTATTTTGGGACTCACACTTCGTTGTGCACGGTGGATTCCAAAAGTACTTACCCCTGCTCAAAGAAGTTACGAGAGCAAGCTAGCCAACAAAATCTAAACCTTCTTTCGATGGATAGAGATTTTTTTCTTGGACAAATTGTGACGGGGGATGAAACATACCTTCATCATTATGAGGCAGAGACGAAGAGACAGTCCTCACAGTGGCTGCCACCTGGTTCACAGCCCCCATTGAAGGCTATCCGCAAAACATCAAGTGCTAAGATCATGATGCTTGTTTTCTGGGACCGGATGGGAGTTATACTGACGGAGTTTTTCTACAAGGGTGCTACACTGACCGGTCAAGCCTATGCCGATATTTTGAAAAAGCTAAAAGCAGCCTACATAAAAAAACGTGGACAAAACAAATGGAATGACGGAGTTTTCTTGCTGCATGACAATGCGCCTAGTCACACTTCAAAGGTCGCCAAGCAGAAATTGAAGGAAGTCGGCTTTATTGAACTGTACCATCCTCCTTACAGCCCTGACCTTGCCCCCTCTGACTACTTTCTTTTTCCAAAATTGAAAGAACCCATGCGTGGGAAGAAGTACAATTCAGACGAACATGTGAAAAAAAGTGCAACAGCATGGCTTGGACATAGAAGCCCATCATTTTTCTCCAGGGGCATTTCGGCTCTTGAAGACAGGTGGAATAAATGTGTTAGAGTCAAGGGAGAATACATAGAAAAAATTGATTAAAAATGTTATTGCGTTTTGAAATTAGAACAAATAAAGTTGATGCAGCTTTTCTGATAATCCCTTCGTACATAAACAATTATCTTGCAATAGAAAAACAAATAGTAGTTTGCTTAAAATTTAAAACCGGGTTTGCCTACCTGTTCTAGAATTCATAATTAAAGTTCGAACACAAAAAGGAAGTTTAATGCGGAGCGTGGCGGAACTGAAATTGTATTAAAATACAATTAAATTGTACGCCTAATTGTTTAAAACCCAACTCTACTGATTATCTTCAGTAGTCCATCGTTTTTGCTTGAATAGAGAATGGCAAAAATGATTTCCATTTCTCCACTTGACGTTTTATTATTACAGTTTAACTTTGCATCAGCAATCCATTGCTGTCCCATTCGATGGGATTTCAAACTTAAGCGAATGGTTCAACTGGAAAAGCTGAATTGTTTGCAATTTGCGCGTATTTCGAAAATGGATATTACTTACTATTTTTTGCTTACTGTTTATCTGTAGCTGAGTTGCTTTACTCGGTTTGTACTTCAATAAAAGTTGTATATGCTGTCACAAGAGTTGTGTTCGTGGGAGTATTTCAATGTTCACTTTGCTACTGTTTAGCACTATATTCTGCTCGTGAAGAGCTCTGTCCATTTATCAACAATTTAATGCAGCTTGAGACACGATGGAAAATATTTTAATCGATGGGGGAGAAATTAAGAAAAACAAGTTCTTAGCAGCAGCTGTAATTTATTTTCGACCGCTACACTTTATTGTGCCATTTGTATTCCGTTAATAACCCTGATTTTACCTGTGGACATGGATTCTTACTAAAGTAATTTGCAATGGGACATGGATCCTGGCCGTGTAAGTTGGTTGGCTATAGACTTCACTGGCTTTGATGGATGCGATTATGATCGTTCCTTTGGTGGCACCGCAGGGTTTTCAGTAACACTTGTCTTAATATTTCTGTCCAGCATCAATGCTAACCTGAAAATGTTTAAAAAATTGTGCAGAGATAGGCAACCCAGCACAAAGGTATAAAATAGCCCTGTTTTACAGATCAATGCAGCTACTGATCAACCTTTCAAATAAGCTTTTCAACGATTCTATGGACCAATATTCAGTGTGCTGGAGCTATAATGTTTATTGGCCTGCTTTTACTGCTTTATTGGGCTTCAAGATATAATTCCATTGGAAGCACGCTTGGCAGCTTTAGTATTTGGTTGCCTTGATCTAGGATTTGTTGTCTTGGCGTTACATATTGGTAGCACACCTTTGTGCTTTCGAGTTCTATAATACACTCGTGGAAACGTTGGAGTGGACCAGGATGTCGATGGATGAGCAGGTTTTCAAAGAGCTGCAGACCTATTGGTTTCAAAGCAGGACGGTTTCATTCCGTTGACAGGAAAAGGGGACCAACTCTCATTCGGTTTTGTCTTCAACGAACCTTCTTTCTAGTGGTTCAAACAAGAACAATTGCCACTCATACCGGGTACTAACAAAAACTATAGCTATAATTGGAAATGCTAATTTTTAGCAAAATATTCAGCATTCACTTAAATTAACCCTTTATTGCAAGAACCATTCACCTTAAATTGTACAAATAATTTATGCATAAAGACAAAAAAGGGCTAAGGTACTGAGAGTTTCTTTATTGGCCTTAAATGTGGAAGAGTGTGACCATAAAAATTAAAAAATACACTTCTATACGTATGGACAATCTATCAACGAATAAATAATTGGAGTAGGAGGTAACCGTTCTCAAAGTAGGACATTGGTCTTGGTATTTTAATTTTACTTCAATAAATAAACCCAGTTTACATGTATTCTGGAAAAGTATAAACTTTGCCATAGCGATTAACTTTTCGTGTTGCTGTCAGAGCTTTAATTAGCACGTAACTACTATGTCAAATAATTTCGTGTTCAGAATGATTAGTGATGACGCCTTTACTACGTTTTGTCAAAAGAGTTATTGAGTGGGTAAAACAGAGGCGTCGTAAAGCTGCGATTAGGTTAAGTTTGGCAAACCATTACAATAAACAGTTCTCTTTGCAGATCTAAACCGGTCGTTTCGTTTCGTCGTATAACGACATTTTTTTTGCCTACAAGAATTCACAATCATGCAGTTCTCTCAAGATTTTGGCTACGTATGGAAAATGCATTAAAATGGCTGGGTTTTTCCCAGATTTCCAATAGAATTTAATGAAAAAATGGGCGGCTAGAGAAAAAACATCTGGCAGATTCATTAATACGCATCAATTTACCTGTTTTTCCTTGGCTCGGGAATCTTGCTCAGCCTCTTGATTGGAGGAGAAAATGAAACTAAACCCATTAAATGTCTGCAAGGTTTCTGGTGTCTGATTATATTCTTTTTGGCTCATTGCTACTGGACTACAAAATCCCATTTTGAAACCGTCACGGATTTTTCAATAATTGCCTTAGTGTGGAAACCAAAATAACGAAAGGTAACGAAAAATTAATGCATTGAAATTAATTAAAATAAATTTTAAATTTTGTTTGGTTTTAGGTTTCATACTCAAACGGCCGTAAGCTGCGTACATTCTTCTAGGTTGTGAATTCATGCTTAAACCAATTCCAGTCATGTCCATTTTATGGACAGTAGGAAGCATATTGCCCTGTCGTCCGGTCAACTTCTTTTCTTTCATTACCCCAGAATCCGTATGCAACTGTGAGCTGCTAAAAGAAACGACATAATTAATTTGGGGGATAACATTTCTTGGAATTTTAACTTTTAACATTTCACATGATTTGTGCAGGTACTCTTTTAGAAGTTATACAAATATTATTAGGAACACTCAGCCTTTCGGAATTTAGTGGGTTATCAAATAAAAATGGAGCTAGTGCTGCAAAATTAATTAAGTTTTATCGTGAACTTAAACTGCTGACAGGAATTTATAATTTTTCATAGAAGATTACTATTGCATTTAATGGGGACGGGTTGTTTTGGACAAATTTTAATCACATACGTATTCAATTCAGTCCATAACTTCATCATCATCTCCTACTCCTGGATTTTTACGCGGAGTCTGTCTGATTTTCGTGGTAGATGGTGTGTGGGCGATAATGGTGTTGGTTGGGATCTGGATCTTGTATCAAAGTCAGAGAATGTTTTATCAATGATTAAAAGGCAAGAAAGGATCATGAGGAACAAGCGTTACCGGAAGTCGTTTAATTCTCTTTCAAAGCTAAAAATAGAAATTGGAGATATAAACTTTATTGAGCGGGATACTTCACTGAATTTGGAAGATTTTTGTATGCGACGAATACTTGATCTACTTTTGCTGCATTAAGCCTTCAAATTTGTTTAAAATTAGAAATTTTCGTATCAAAAAGTAAAAAACATTAAACAACGTTAAGTAAGCCGACGTAATAAATGTTAGTAATTGAAAGTAATTACAATACGATACACATAGCTAAGAAGCTAGTCATGACAAAGATACCTTATTAGTCGGAAAATAAATAATATTAAACCAAAAATTATTTTGTTAAAGTCTAAAATATAGCACACACGTCATTTTATGAAGTCAAAATTATTATGGTAAATATTTTTTGATATATGAACAAACAACTCTGGCGGTCAATCAAATTAGAAACTCTCGCTTTGAATGATGATCCGCCAAACGTCTACTTTTAATTATGTTTAATCATCATTTACGTCCGAGTATAAAACCCATGCCATGGATTCCATATACAATCCTCATTGGCACAAACAACAACGTTATGTGCCGTGTTCAGTTGTTCCTTAAAAGGCAAACTAATTAACATTAGAAATTTTAAAGAAGTAAGAAGCTATTTCAAAAATGTTTGCTCAAAAGATTTTGGAAGTATATGGAAAATCGATTAAATCTGCTTCACTGTTCCCAGGATTTCCCATTAAATTTAACAAAAAATCTGGGCAGCTGGAAAGGAAAAATAATGGAAACTCGTTAAGATATGCTTCAATCTATCTTGGTAGCCTGGGAACCGCAATGGTGTTCAACCTGGTTTTTGCAGAGAGCGAGAAAAATCTCACTATTAAGTGTCTACAAGTATTCTGGTCCCTGATTGTGTTCTTCGTGGCTCATTGCAGCTGGAAAACTAAAAGCGATTTTGAAACTGTAATTGGCTTATTCAACAATTTTTTGTTGGTTGAGACTAAAATCGCAAAATGTGAGTGTATTTACATTGTACATTACTTAACACCCTAAAACAATATATTTCTTTTATAAAACTATTGTTTACCATATCTTAATATTTACATTTTAAATTCGTTTGGATTTTAATGTTCCAGGTGGCATTGCTTATACCGAAGATAAGAAACTTGGATTCACCCTAATTGGCTGCAAGTTGCTACTAAAACCTATTCTAGTGACGTCTGTTTTGTGGCCATAGGGAGCACAATCATTCCTTGTCAGCCTGTCAATTTCTACTCGTTTATTACCCCGGACTCAATTTGCAACTATGATGGTTGGCTTGAGGAAAGCTACAGGAACACGATCTGGATTTATGGATGGAAATGTCTCCTTGGAATTGCAAATTTGTTAACATTCTACACAATTTGCATTGGTATGCCGCTAGAAGTGGTAAAGTTTTTGCTAGGAGCGTTGTGTCTTCGTGCAAATCTAATGGTATTGCCCAAGCTTATAAGTCGGGAAAGCAGCATAACAAAGATTGTAATGTTTTATCGGGAAATTCAAATTCTGACTGGTATTTTCAATGCACTCCATCGCCACATTCTACTGCATTTAATGGAGACGACTTGTTTCGCACAAATTTTAATAACATATGTATCAATTCGCTCATTTACCTCAACATCATCAGCCATTCCTGGCTTTTTGTTGGTGTATGTCTGATGTTTGTTGTGGATGCTTTATGGGGAATTCTAGTTATATTTGGGTTGGGGTCCGAGCCGTTTACCTGGTCAGAGAAGGCTTTGTTGATGTTAAAAAGGGAGAATAGAATCATGAGGAATAGTCATAATCGAAGGTGGATAAAGTCACTTCCTGTACTTAAGATAGAAGTTGGGAGCATGAACTTTGTTGAGCGGGATACTTCATTAAATCTGGAGGATTTTTGCATGCGAAGAATAGTTGATTTGCTTCTGTTGTATTGATAGAAATCAACGTCGGCAACACAATATGTGCCATCTATTCAAGACGGAGACCCCACCTAGTAGTCAAAGTAGTAAATAGAAATAATAGAAAAAATTCGGACATGAACTGTTTACTATATATATTTTATATGATAAGGTTTAATATATTCAGATGGTTTTTAATTAAATTGGTTTGTAGCATTTGTTCCAAAAATATTAATAAGCCATTTCAATATTATGGTTCACAACGATGTCAAAGGTAGTCATGGTACGATAGGATTTTCAGGCAAAGCATTGTAATTATGAAGTCCTTCCGAAGTAGGGTTTGTACTCGTGTAGCAAGAAAATTATGCAAATAAAAACCGAGGAATTTGAAAAGGGCGT
This sequence comes from Orchesella cincta, assembly GCA_001718145.1. Classification (NCBI taxonomy): domain Eukaryota; kingdom Metazoa; phylum Arthropoda; class Collembola; order Entomobryomorpha; family Orchesellidae; genus Orchesella; species Orchesella cincta. Next base: position 7,785 of record LJIJ01003499.1, on the reverse strand, counting down.
CAATACTTAAATTTGACATTTATCGCTACCTTAATAACTACCCCATACAATAAACAACTTTGGAACTGGGTTCTGGGAATCTGGGAAGTAATTGGGTTTTGGCAAAATTTATAAGATTAATTAATCCCATTTGGAGAAAAGGAAACCACTATACGCATGAATCTTGAATTTCATACCGATTTATTCACTTTACTCAGTTGTTTTAAATATTTAAAGCATTTTTATAAATACGTACACGGCAATAAACTAACTATAAAATATTTGAAAAACAAAACAAAAATTATTTCTTCAAAAATATCTGGAGTTAATAATGCTAAAAATTGACGTCACTAAAACATCAAATAAAATTGAACAAAAAGTTCTATGTAAAACAAAATAGCAGCAAAGTTGTTGTGGACCTATTCTAGTGAGACGTCAACGTTAAAACAGTTGTTTTTTCGCAATACATATAATTCATATTAGGGAAGCTCCGCAAACAGCGAATTGTCATGGTGAATGGCAGTACAATCACTGTCAAAATCTACTAAACAAATCATTGTCATTATAATGTCCTAGCTTATTCATTAATTTAAATGTACCAAACATTACATTCTTAATGTTAAACCTATAAGGCTGAAATACCCACGCACTGTCCGTTTAATAAATGTGGTTCATGCATGTAGCAAATAAATAAAAAATCGACGAATTTGAAACGGGAGTGTTATTTGAATTTGACATTTATCACTATCTAAATAACTACCCCCACACAGTAAACACAAAGAAAAGTTTCCCCATTTAAAACTTTGTCATTCAGTAAGCTTTAAAAAACAAAGCAAAGATTTGCCCCACCCTTTTCATGTCGCTACAACTACCATAATATTACCTAAATCGTTCTTCTTTATCTGTTTACGAGGTTTGCTTCCCAAGGATTTAAACATATTTTGCTGATATGTGAAGTAGACAGTTTTAAAAGTCTTTCAAAACGTAAGATAATCATAAATCGTAATATTTAGCCTAAAATGATACTACCGATTACTTCAAAATTACTCCATCTGCAATTCAGTTTCGCATTTATTGCAAACCTTTCACAAACATATTGGTCATCTTCTAAATTAGAAAATGGCAAGAAAAAGCTTAGCGTCCACATAGGAAAATCCAACCTTTGTAGGATCTCAGCGTCTCAATTTTTATACGCTTCCTTAAGTTGCATGGCAGTATTCCGTTTTTTGTACGTTACTTTCATTATCCACGAGTCCATATTCTATTTATTAGCAAACACGACTTTTGTCTGCTCCAATATTGCTGCACTATTCTTTGTCAGGGCAATTCAGAATTGCAAATATGAATTTTGTTGTGCTGTGAATTATCTAAATAAAGAGGTTTCAAAAATAATATGAAGTTAACACCCGAACTCGCAGTTGACACTGTTGTGACTAGTTTAATAATTTCGGTTCCATTCTTAGCCTTGGTTACTTTCATTTTTCCATGTCATCAATTTTCGTCTGGAATAATAGGGCTTATTTTTCCTTCCACGTGTTCATCATTTTTCTTTCAGTTTTTGTCATACTTGTTTGAGACCACGCTACTCCTTCCTGCTGCAATTTTTGCAGGATTCCATGCAATCATTTGCGCTGCAGCGATTACCAATGTTGTTTCAGAACTTAAAGCGTTGAGGTAAGACTTCACAATTCGTAGCTTATTACGTAAAGATTTTTTACAAATGAATTTTTTTAGAAAACGGATAAAACTGGAAGCGAACCAAATAACCCTGTTTTCATCATACAGAAAGTGCCAGGTTTTTGTAATTGTAATCAACAACATTTTACAGCTTTATACTCTTCCTGCAATTCAACTTGGCGCAACGGGAATGATAATTTCAAGTTTGTATTCTGTCATTATCTCAAATGGAAATCTTCCTGATTGGCTGTTCGTCTTTACTTTACTCTTTTTATGTCAAGTGTTAATATTTATTCTCGCCTGCTGGACCTGTGTTCTAGGGTTTTACTTATCTCAAAAAAGGTGCTAAAAACCTGGAGTCTCAATCATATTTCTAAGTCAAGTTTTAATCGGAAATATGTTAGGTCGTTAGTACCTCTGCGTATATTTATGGGACCTTTTCATGTTGTTGATCGTGGCAGAGCACCAGCTCTAATAAGATTTTGTCTACAACACGAACAATATTTCTTATTGTAAATGGTAATGCCTAAGATGCAATATTTTTCATGTACAAATGCAGTAGTAGAATGCTTCATGGTGCTTGCAACCTACTTATTTTAGTCAAATTTGTACTCGAAGTCAAACTCCTATCAAAAGTCGCTCTAAATGGCGTGTGTGGAGTAAGACATTGCCACGTAATAAAGATTATGAAGATCATTGAGTAAATTCAGTTACATAAGTTTAAGCTAGGTTACAACAATTTTATTATTTATTGAGTACACATTTTATTCAATTACCTTTGTTAAGAGTTAAATCAGACGAGAGCAGATAACACTGCCAGCACAATGGTAGCAAAAACAAAACCAATCTTTATAAAGATAGTAACAAAACAGCAAATAAATTTGAAAGCTACAATAAAATTTCACACAAAATTTAACATAGAGACAAAGCTGATAAATTCCAATCTTTTGTTTTCATCTTTCAGTAATTTTCAACTTTTGTGCCTCCAGCTTTTTATTTCGTAAAGGGAAAAACAAAGTTTGTATGGTGGAACATTAAGACAAATGTCTGTCTAATTTTTTCCAGATTACTTTACGGTTTATTTGGCATTTTTCATTTTAGGTTTATGAAAGGAGGTAATTCACATCAGTAATTGCAAAGATTGTTAACGACATGTGGGTGATATATTTAACCAAAACGATGGTGTGAAGTGTTTGGTACTATTACGTCTTCGTAAATGTCTGTCACGGCCGGAAGTTTATTGCTCATGGCAATAATACTTCCCGGTATTTTATCTTATCATTTCCGCGGAGACTTCCAAAGCGACTCGTTATTATCTCATATGAAAAACAACAGGCTTTAATTATTTATACCTAGTACTACAAATTTACATTAGATTGACCTGTGGGCAGTATTCAATATATAACATAAAAACTTAAAATAACTAGCCTAATTAAATAAGTTCAATTTAAATATTTAGTTAATGCTGTTAGAAGGTAAAGAAGTTTTTTCAATTAAACTTGGCTTACCAACATTATCAGAATGAGCGTATTGTCGTTATTACGCCTAAGATCCTTTGTGGAATCATTTCATATTAGAGATCCTGAAAAGCTGCAGTTTGATTCTGCCTTACACGATGTTTATTTTTATTATTATAAGTGGAAAGGCTTAATTGGGTTTCCGATGGACGTTGACGAGTTTGTTTTTTTATTTTGATGTCAAATAATTTTACCGTTAATTAGCAGGTATGTGTTTATGTCGGAGAAATGATAATAAATTTATACTTAAATATATGAGTACACATATATTTGTCAAATGACGTTTTGGGTGACACGGATTTGGCTACAACTTATTTGGAGATATTTTGAAGTAAACAGTAATCATGAATCAAATTGAAGACCCATTATCCAAAATGGTCCGCCAGGTTACTAATTAACAATTGTTGAATTCCTTTAGAATACACCCCCAGGTTTCCTTAACACTTGTACAAGTCTCCGAAAAGAACAAAAACAGATTTTAAGCAATATGAATTATCTGTGCAGAGGTTACCGCTATTTAGTTGGGCTGTCCCTACATTAATTTTACGTTAATAAACTGGGCTTACTAAAACAATTACTGCTAGATTTATTTATTAATTTAAGTAACTAAAAAACAAAAACAACATAATTGATTTTAACTAAAAGCAGTCGTCAGAGCAGCGTCTTTTGGAAAGCAACAGTATTTTGCTTGATCTATTACCAATTAAGAATACAGAATTTAAAATAAATAATTTTTTCAAAGAATTTCATAAGCACTTGGTTAAGTACACTATGTTGACACAACATCAAAGGTTGTTGATTACGCTCCTAAAGCTTACTGATTGCACAGGAGTCTTAAAATTTGCTTGGGATAGCAGGTCCCAAAGACTGAAGCTTCTGAATCAAAAACTAATATCAAAAGCCAATGTCAAATGTCACATTCACACAATATTAGTCATATTAGTAGTTCTTCAAGCAATTGCTAACCTAAACTTGATAATATCAAGTTACTCTGTAACACACAAGCTTATAGTTGGTGTCTGCGTATCAAGCCTCATATGTCTCAACAGCATTCTGAACATTTGCAATCTTAATTCATCGGAGATTGTGATTTGTGTCAATGGAATGTTACAATTTGATGCGTTGTATAATACAGGTTTCACTTCAATATTGGATGTCCTATTAAATAAAATTTCCAACGCTAATTTAATTTTAAAATTTGTTTTAGGGAGCTTCAAAGCCAGAAAACGGAATTTTATTGAATCAGTCAACTGCTTACTAGCATACCTTGTTCCTGGATCTGGAATAGTTCTAACTTTTTTTCTGTTCGACTGTCTCCACTGGTTGAGCCCTTGCAAGCCTTCCATGATTGGCTATTGGTTACTTCCTGAATGCCAACAGGACGGGTCTCAACAATTTTTATTGAATGTAATTGTTAAATCTTTCACGTTTATTTGCAACCAGTTAATATGGCAGATTGGTGCAAACGTCGTGGCTTTAGTGATTGGAGGAATTCTAATTCTCTGCACGATGACACTGAGAACCCATTTAGATATATTTATGCATCATGCTTTTTGTAAAAATGACAGGGATATTTATAGGATTGTAATCATTTTCCGCTTCATACAAATTTTAGCCATGTTTTTAAACGAGATAATTCTTAACATCGTACTTGCGCTTGTTTTTATGACAATTTTGCTATCTGCCTTTGGCTTGGTTGCACTTGTAAGGTTTCCCTGGACAGCTGAATATTTAATACCTCTGCTCTCTGTAGGAATGCTCTCCTTGGACTGTTTCTTAATTATTATATTCATTTTTGGAGGTATGGTAGCAGTACATCTGAAATCTAAACAGGTAAAGCATGATTTTACTATTAAAGCTATGCAGATGGTAAAGTGTGTGGACTTCAAGAATAAGAAATACATACAGCAATTTAGCAAGTCATGTTCTCTTATAAAGATTAAGTTAGGCCACGATAACTACCTAGATGCGTTGACTCCTTTCAATTGCTTGAATTATGTGGTCAACCTGGCTGTGCAGTTGTTACTTATTGCAACCTAAGTTTATAAGGATGTAATATAATACAATTTTTTTAACCTCAGTTTAGCAGACTTAACTTTAAACTAAATATTAGGAAAATAGATTTATGCATGAAACACTTACTTTGTTTAGTCTACACCATACGTATTTACAACATTTTATTGACTTTTAAGAGGGAAATTGAATATATTTTTTTGAACCGGGCAGGTAAAGGGAAATTTTCCAACTCTGTGATTTTGTATGCTAAAGTTGTTTTGATGGTGGGATAAAAGTACTTTAACTAAATACACCAAAATTGAGGCGTTTGCTTCTGGCTCTACATAATGTATTCGAAAATATAACGTTTATGAAATGAAACACAAATATTTTTATATGTAAATGTATGCGTAGTTTCAGCCAAAAGTCGTATTATTGTTCAGTAAAGGAAGGCATGTTAGCTTTCTATTGTAAATGAGGTGAACGCCGTAGAGGTAGTTTTTACCTACTCAAAGAAAACAGGAAAAAGGTAATCTACAAATAAATTATTCGAGGAAATTCATAGCTCTAATAAACAAGTTTAGTTAGTATACGTACAGTTACGACCCAAATGTAAGTTTAGAAAATTTTAAAGGGAAGATTTAAGTCAAATTGAACTAATTCCTAACATACTTTAACTTTAGGTTTAAATTAAAAACTTATCGCTGGGGAATAAAATGTCATGATTATTTTCATATATATGGAGATTCTATCCATGCCCATGAAAGCTTTTAGTTAACATTTAATTAGTTTAACGACACTTACAGCCGTGGTTGACAAATTGATGAGTCATTGACGTTGAATATATATTAAATTCAGTGTTTTTTCTAATTAAAATTAACGATGGTGGGAACACAGCGTCCTAATATAAACTCAATACTATCATATTTTTATGTTTGACAGACTGAAATTTATACTAAAGTATTTCTATTTGTAAACAAAAACAAGCTAGTTGTGAACAAGTGTAAAATTGTACTCCCAAAACTAAAATCCATTTATCCAAAAGACACCAGCAAATTCATCAGAAAATCGACAGTTTGCTGTTCAAACCGAAGAAAGTTTCCCCTGTCTATTGAGAAGTATGGATGAGCAAAGTGTGCCTGTAGCGGTTTCAAAGCTACCATTTCCTTCTCCATTTTCTTTCTCATCCGCTTCTCTGTTTTGCTTAGCTTTTTCATTCCGTTGAGATACTTCTCCGATTTTTCCTTTGCTGCTACAACGAACATCGTCTCAATAGCTTCAAGCACGTGACAAAACATGTGGCAATAGGCAATAGTAAACCCTGTTGTAGAATCCTATCCCAATGCCGGACACACACGAAAGCACCAGTAACCGCGATGACGAGAGTAAAAGCGTGATGTTGTGTGATAAGAATGTGGTTGTAGTACAGATTAATCCTGTTCATTAGAAGGTTGAATTGGTGGTACGTTTTCATATAGTTTCTTCACTTGTCAAGGTACCAAGCGAGTTGTCAGCTATTGCAGTTCCATTTTCCACCGGATGGCCACTGGCTCCAGCATTTACTAGCCAGCATAACATTACACTGAAAATAGAGAACTGCAGCCATCCCGTTCACCATCAGAGTCGTATCGAATTCTCGTAAAAAGGTTGTTAAATTGCTTCGGCAGGGATAGCAGGTTTGGCCGCATGAAATACCTCGGTAGGAATTCGTTTATCGAATCTTATCAGAATCGAATTATGACTTGACCGAATTCGTACCGAATCCTTCCCGAACGTTTTATGAATAATTTCCGAGCATTCTTTTAATGCCATACGAACTTTTTGAGAATTATGGGGTATTCCTAAAACACATTGCAAGTGGTAAAATAAATTACTGAAATAAATGCGATTACATATTTCCAAACTCTCTTTTTATTACAAACAATGCTTACTTAACCGTATGCAACAAGGAAATACAAATGAATGAGCAACCGAACGGTAGACGAATAAACTTACAACGAAAATCGTTTTCTTGTAATGTTATAAATAATAAACGGCACTGAAAGCACCTTAACAAAATATATGCCTAACAGTGAACTTTCAAAAGGATAACCTTTAACATTTTCTTTAACCAAGTACTCAACACATTCGAAACGATCCGAAGACTCTCCTAAACGATGTTTAATTATAATTATCTTGTTACATTTGGTCATAAAACAATTGTTTCCATTATTACACAACACTAATGTTTTTTTCGCTGGCTCTTTAGCGCATCGGCTAGCCAGTCACCTAATGTGCGATAATCCTCTAGCGTACGAACAGGGGTTTGAATTGGCAAAGCTACAGAGGGCAATGTGGATGCTTTATCTGCCGAGCGCCGCAATAACTCCTTCTGATTTTCGAGAATTTTAACAAGATACTCCAGAACGACCTTCTCAAACCCTAAAATAAAGAGACAATATAACAGTGTATCGGTTGATGTTATACAGAAATAGGCAAAATTAAAGTACGAAGTAAATACTTTTATCTTGAACCAAGGAAGTATCGGGTAGGTCAGTAGATGTATGGTTATTTGATCTCTGTCTGCAGTGCTTCTGATTTACGGAAGTTTTTCAGGTGGTTTTTGTTGAGATTCAAC
>LJIJ01003498.1:0-18789 GCA_001718145.1 Orchesella cincta | reverse complement strand
TATTGGTTAAATATGAGGACAGCAGAGTACGTAAAGACGGACAAGATAGACGATTCAATATAGTATGTAAGGCAACTAAAACTGATATCAAAATTATATACAACGAACAAATTGAATAGGCAAAATGATTTTGTCAGATTTTTATGGTAACGTTAACTCTTTTACTCGTTTGAAGATAAAAGGAAAACCACTCGATATATTGATACATAACATTTGTTTTTGTCAGACAGATCAAGAGATTTCCCTTTGGGTTCAGATTGATTATTTATACAAGCTACGAGGCAATCTACAGCATTAATTAGTTTGACAGCTTTGCGGTCAGTTTTATGCATTATAATGAATCAAACTTGACTTATGTGCTCGTTGGAATTTGCAATCGCGAGATAATCACATTTTCGATTCCCTTTCCTTTGTAGAGTACCCTTATCAAAGCACAGAATTTGTATTTGTTACCCAGGAACGAACATGTAAGTTATATTACTTGTGCTAAAACTGAACGTCCGGGATTTCTTTCACTTATTGGCTACGTTTCTGCTTATGACTATCAAACTTGGATATGCTTACTTTTAAGCAGTAGTTGCAGTGGATTGCTCTTGTACAGAGTATTGGAATATTCTAAGTCATCGTACAGCAATTGGTTCTCAGTTGCATTTGCTTTCCTCGTTTTAATGGGACAAGGCAACAAATTCATTCATGGTGCACGTTGGATAGGTGGCACATGGATATTGGCTGCCGTGGTGCTTTCATTTTATTACCAAGGCGATAACATTGAAAAATTGACAGCTTCGCTAAACCCAAAAGGGATTGAAACCTTTGAAGACTTGTGTAACCAAAACTTTACAATTCATTCTCCGGTACCGTCGTCGGAACATGACAAGATTTTGGAAGGTTTTTCTGCTTCACCTGACGTTGATGTAACTTCGTATAAAAATACGGACGCTACAATAACATTGTCTGGAAAGCTGCTTAGATTTAAGTCTGAAAAATCGCTGGCCAATATTAATTTGTCTCTGAAAATACCCGAGACTTATCATCAAGTTGTTGAGCAACTACAGACATCCTTTACCTTATATTACTTCATGACGTGCACAAACGAGGTATATGTTGACTATGTAGATAAGATTAGAGAAATTGAAAATGATGTCCGGACAGTAGCACCAAATTTTTATTTTTCGGTAAGTAAGAAGCCTTATTCCGGTCGTATTATGTTAACTCTAGATTTAACCGAATCTCTTTACCCGCCGACTACTTTATAATCAGGGTAGGTTCATTGCTACAAAGTGGCATTCCATTAATATGGGGAAACTGGAAGGAGAGATTAGAGAGATTGGAAGAAGACGGTTTTGAAAGCTAGAAATGTCAAAACAAATGCAAAACCATTGTCGTTACAAGATAACCTTGTTGTTGTTTTCTATATTCAGTTGGCAGTTTTAGGATTGGCCTTGCATTCATTTATATATGAGATTAGAAGGTATCTGAATGTCAGTCATTTAAAGCAATGCTAAAGAACAGCCAAACAATACTGCAACTCGGGTGTAATCAAACGCCCTACTTGCTTTGAAATCCTCTCGTGTTTTAAATCGAGAACATTAGTAATACCAGTTAGAAACATTAGGGTCAAGAACAGTTCGGAGTAGTTTAAAGCCTGTACAAAATGTCTGCACAGATGGTATAAAACTTTCTTCACTCGGTTTCCTGTTTCCGACAGTGAAATTAGTTTCTGATGGAACCGCTACCAAATCTAAAAAGAGTTAGAGTAAGTTTTCTAAATAATAATGCTGTTATATTCACAATTACCGTATACTGCAAACAACTCCAATCGATATACACAAATATTTCTCACTCGTACGATCCGAACGATGAAATTTTTGCGGACATGTTTAGGAAGGACTGTGTAGCCAGCTTGAAATCTACACTGAGACTGAACCGTGAAATAAGATAAATAATAAAAACACGATAAAGTGGGGCTTGTCTCGATAATTGAATTTAATAATTAAGATTCACAAACTAAAAAGATTCCTGATAACGATAAACTGTCAGCAAGTTGTCAATTAATTAATGTGTAGATTGTCACATAGTTTATAAATACAATCTGACCCAAAAGGGAAATCTCTTGATGATCTGCTCTGAAACAAATGTTTATTTTCAATATATTCCGAGATGTTTTCCTTGTATTCAACGATAAAAGAGTTTATGTTTGCCATTAAATCTGATAAAATCATTTGCTATTCAATTTGTTCGTTTGTTATAATTTGATATCAGTTTTATTTTGCCTTACATTCGTAGCTGAATTGAATCGTCTATTTGTCCGTCCTTACGTACTCTGCTGTCCTCATAATTTAACCAATATAGACAAAATTCGATACGTGAACTTAAACAGTTTTGTGAGTGCATTTGGAAAATCATCGGATTTTTTAAAAAATGTGTACTTAGCGGTAGTTTAATATTAAAATTCAAACGGTTGTAATGGTTAAGAATAAAATATGCAAATAGATTAAGTATAAAGCGCTCAATCTTTAAAACTCCCATTTTTTGTAATTAGACGCATTAAATTCAAATAAACAGAGTTGTAAATTATATAATTGGTCAAAATGATAGTCCAAATATGACTGATTGTTCCCAAAAGAGAATAAATCTTCATTCAAAAGCAAGCACAATCGTTCATTCAGATACTTCGCTACATGTATTTATGCGGGTTTTATTTCTTAAGCTCTTAGTAACCTAATCAAATGGAATGAGAATAACAATTAAATTTTAAACATCCATACTTATGATTATAGCAACCGATAGGAACGATATGTGACAAAAAATATTTCTGCTAAAAAACGCTAAAATCCATGCACAACCAGTTTTCTGTCGCGGTAGGATTTCATTTGCAATCTTACTTCTTTATGTTTAGCACCACAACAAATTAGTTTCTGAGCGACTATATACTTCTCGGCTAATGAAAAGCTTCGATGGTAATCTACGCCAACGACAAAGAACACAGCTATAGCTTAACATTTTTACTCGTGATTATTTAGCTGAGAAAGGAAAAACTCCTTTTAAAAATACATTAAAAAAATACGGTGTTTGTTTGTTGAAGGAACATTAAAGTTCGATTAATTAAAAAACTGCCGCGTAAGAAGTTTTTAGTGAATTTTAAAAAATCAACTAGATTGGTGTGTTGTAAGCAATGCATTTGTCAAAGACATTTTCTCAGTTGTTCAAACTTCATGTATCGCTTCAGAAATTGGTAGGTTTCTCCCCGCTATCACTAAAAATCAATGATTCAGGAGAGTGGAAAGTTTTACCTTGTATTCCATCATACAGAAACAAACAATGGTTCAAAATGGGTATCGTTTCTGTACTGATACTAGGACTATGGATTCAGATAGCGCAAAAACGAAAATCGGAACAGTCTTTCGACAAGGTGGAAAGCTGCTACTTAGCATACCTTATTTTGGCACAATCGCTGTGCAACGCTGCATTTCTGGAACGAATTGAATCAGTTGCTGAACTTTTCAACGGCCTGTATCAATATGAAAAATACCGACCTCAACTACTTAACAATCGGGAGCTGACAAAAGTTGAAAAACTATTAGTCCTGTCGATTCAACTTTGCGGTGTTGAAATGTATTCCGCAGCTTTTTGCATTGGAGTTCGACGTTGGTTAAATCCCTGTACATCGGCTACATTTGGCTGGTACACATTTCCCGAGTGTTTTGTTGAAAATCTTAAATCCAGCTGGAGTCTTACATCATTGGTTCAACTTTTTGTAATCACTGCATTATATTCGTGGATTCTTGTTGACATAACGGGGTTATACGCGATACAGAATATGGCCGTATCATTTCTTCAATGTGCTGGGTTGGTATATTACATCAAGGATCTTCGCTATGCATTGGGATCCTCGGGTATCGGATATCAAACCATCATACTTCAGTACCGCCAAATTCAAGTTCTGGAAAAGCAATACAACTTGAACCAGCAAAGCATATTTGTTCCTTTTGAGTTGAGCGTGGCATTGACATCCATGATCGCTGGGCTTTTTGGAATTATTAGCTTGGGTTCTACATCATCAATTGCACACTTGATGTTCTTTGCAGTCATCCTTTTTGGTTCTCTACAGGTAATCCTCATACAGTTTGGAATGTATGCTACACTGTTTTCAGAATCCTGCTTGTTCTTGGGTTTTCTTAAAAAGGAATTCATTCCCAAAATTAAGCGTACATCTCGAAGAAGAATCCTATTAAAGAAATATGTGGACTCTTTCTACCCTCTTAAAGTTCACGTTGGAAACGTCAACTACTTGGATAAGCTAACTCCCATTGTCTTGCTGGGGTTTGGAATAAACCAGGTGATAAACCTGCTACTACTTCGTTGAACAACCGAGCGTATTTTCGACTTTATTCTAGGGTCTAAGGTCTGGTCTGAAATATTGTGCAATTTAACTCTCATTTTAGCCCATCTTCAAAACCAATTATGTACTTAAAATAGTTTTAAATTTAAACAATCTTTGCACACTACTTGTCAAAATTAGTTCGTTTCATGTTAGGATTTCATGGTATTGGAAAGATTTATTAGTTAGTGAAAGTAAGTTTCCTTTTAAATTTTACTAATGACAGGTTAATGCCAATATCATAAGTATATCAAATTGTGGTGTGGTCTGTGTATGTATGGTCAGAAGTATCAGAAAGCAATAAAAGAATGGTTTTGCAGGCTTTGTTTATTGATCGCTTGATTTAAAAATTTCACACTCTATTTAAAGTTTAAAGTAGCAAAAGTTTAAAAACCAAACTATCCTAATCGTATTGTTTGGCATGTTTGCAAATCATGAAAAAAAAGATTATCCCTAGTCAATTATTTGCAACACCAGAAAAGCTATTTCAGTTCGCAAGCATTCAACTTTGATAAATATTTCGATGAGTATCAAGCTGAATAGCCAACGTAGTTGAGCAATTCGAAATTCAAGTTTATGAGGCGAAAATGGAAATTTACTAATTGTAGAGTGGTTTTATGCCAGCCAAAGCAACAATGGTTTAACTTAAATTCAAGAAGGATCATGTTGTCAGCTTGACGTCTACACTGAAACTGAACTCTGAAACATTGTAAATTATGCATGTAGATGTAGCTAGTTAAGAATCAATAATGGTAATTCGAAGATGCCCCATAATGCCCTGCAGGGGTTATGGTCGGCACAGAAGGATACGATCTAACCTTTTTCATTCATAAATGTCCGTTTTTATCATTTGGTATCGGTATTTTAGCTGGTCCGTATTTCTTTAGCTAATAGTGACCTCGTGACTCTCGTGTAATGGAATCAAATGAATTAATTATAGAAAACCTATACATACGATTTGAGGAGCCGGATATGTGGTAACGAAATTCCAATTTTTAGGGCAAAAAATATCTCAAGGCACAAAAGTATGAGTAAACAGTTCTCTGGTATCGCTTTTTTTCTTGTGAACATCTTAATTCTCCTCGTATTAGGTCGCCACCAATTTACCGGTGCGAGTAAATATTGAAGTCCCAGTCGATTAAAAGCGTCGATAATAATCTGTACTCAGGACGAAGGACATATAAGTAGGAATTTTTTGGATACGTATTTGTTTGAGAGCGTTTGGTTAAAATCATAGGAACTCACTTCAGTGATTCTTCTTACTAATTTTCAATTAGCTCCCAAACTCCCAAATATTTAATGTTTGTTTAAAAGAGGGAACGTAATATATTCTCTTAAACACAATCGCTAAAATTTCGTATTTGTCAAAAACGTTTTTTCCGTTGTTCAAACTTCATTTAACGCTGCAAAAAATAGCCGGTTTTTCTCCACTTTCTTTAATATGCGCGGGATCAGAGGAATGGAAAGTTATACCGTGTGTTAAATCGCATCGAAACCGCAAATGGTTAAAATGGAGTACTTCCATAATGTTACTAGGGCTGTGGCTTCAGATTGCCCACAAGAGAAAATCAGAAAAGTCATTTGACTTGGTAGAAAGCAGTTTCCTGGCCTATCTTTTTTCTGCAGAATCCTTGTGTGACGTCGCACTTTTTGAAAGGATCAATTCAGCTGCAGCACTTTTCAACGGTTTACTTAAATACGAAAAATTCCGACCAAGAAACCTAAACAATCGGAAAACGGCAGATGTTGAAAAATCGCTAGTCCTGTCATTTCAGCTTTGCGGTTTGGAATTGTACACTGCTGCTTTTTCATCGGAATTCGGCGTTGGATAAATCCGTGTACATCAGCCATGTTTGGATGGTACATATTTCCTTAATGCTTTAGTGGAAATCAGGAGTCAAGCTGGAGTTTCACATCAACGGTTATTTTATTCATAATTATTGGGATATACATCTTGATTCTTGCTGACTTAACCGGGTTGTATGCTTTACAAAATATGGCAGTACCATTTCTCAAATGTGTTGGTTTGGTTTCTTACATCAGAGATCTTCTCTACACTTTGCGGAATTCAGATACCGGATACCGAACGGCAATATTTCAGTACCGCCAAATTCAAATTTTGGAAAAGCAGTATAACTTGAACCAGCAAAGCGTCTTCATCCCTTTTGAGCTGAGCGTAGCATTGACATGTTTAACCACTGGATTGTTTGGGCTCATCCGTTTAGGACCCATATCTTCAATAGCCAACTTGACGTTCTTTGCAATCATCTTAACAGGTTCTCTGCAGGCACTTTTAATACAGTTTGGAATGTATGCCGCCTTATATTCGGATTCAATCTTGCTTTTGAATTTTTTAAGAGACTTTATACCCAGAATGAAGCGTACATCTTGAAGGAGAATGATATTGAAGAAGTATGTTAGCTCTTTCTATCCACTCAAACTTCACGTAGGATGTGTCAACTTTTTGGATAAACTTACTCCAATTGTTCTCTTAGGCTTTGGAATAAATCAAGTGATAAACTTGCTATTACTTCGTTGAAAATAATAACTGTAGGTGCAAATACAAGCATGTAGGGGTTGCAGAATCAAACGAATTTTTGTGGCGGTAGCAGATTATTGGCGTAAACTTGTGTGGACGTTTATTTGTGAAAAAAATCGATAAAATTCTCATACTTTTTATTGACTTCAACATTTTTAATGCACGGTTTTTTTGTTCAAATTTTATGCACTAAACAATCCTTAATAGAATACAAGGAATAATTACTATTTTAAGGATAATGTGCGCCTATTCATTCAAAAATGCTATTTCTTTAGTCGTATTTACTCTTAAAATTATATAACGAACGTAACAATAGGTACTGCTGACACTTGGCATCAATTTTTAAGTAAGGTGATAGATTTTAGTATAGCATAATAGTATCTAGCAATTATTTTTTTTGTGTCGACTAAATACTACTGATAAAAATAAAAATAGTTAAAACATTAAAGGGTAAATCATCTTGCGTCATAACTTAATTTCCCTAGTATTGTAAAGTGACCATTGTCGAAAAATGAATATATTTGAGTAACATATAGCAGCAATAACTTATCTGACGCCACTTGCTTGAAATTAGTACTATCAAAAAATGTATAGCAAATATTTTGGATGACCAAAACATGATAGGATATTTTTACAACTTTTAAAAATAAAGTTGAGACTACGTCGTGTAAGCATTTACACAACTTATATGCTTTGTTGTATTAGATTTGTCTTTTTTTCTTGCATGTATGTAATTGTTGTATATTTAAAAAATGTATACAGTATTTTTACTCGTAGTAGTTAGATGTCTTTAGAATTAGGTTAGAAGGTTACCTTCTTTGTCGTAAAACGAATTAAAAAGTTTTTTTCAAACGTTTTTTATATCGAAATATGAGAAAAACGTTTTGTCAAAAACTCACAAATAATAGTAGACATGTTTTTTGGCTTAAGAGGTGGTACAGTAACTTTATTTCTCGAGCTTTCGTCAACTAAGCGGTGACATTTTCAAGAGAATGTTCAACTCACAAATAATGTCATTGAATCGTTTATTTTAATTACATGACTATCTACGTAGAACAACCTTTGTTTGCCGAAATTTCAATGTGAAGTATTTTACAAGGCTTAAAAATAACTCAAAAAGAAAGCTTAAACCCGCCAAACAAAACCCACCGGCCAATAAACTAAAAATAACACTAATATTTCCCTCGATATTTGTAGCTCGGACAATTACTTCTTCCTTGAATTGTTCCGTAATTTTTCTCGATATGAGTTCAACAAACCATTGTAACAATCCGGATTCCTTTATTCGTAGGAATTTCATCAGAAAAGAGTCTTTCACCCAGCCACTCAATTGAAACTCAAATACCTGTCTAAATAACAAGTCATTTCCAACAAAAACGTTTTTATTTTGTCCTGCTCTGACGCTGGATGCATATTCCCTGGCCAAATTAAGCGGAATAACAACGCCCGTTCTGTTGCATTTTCTCATTGTCGTAAGTAGCAAATTTTCATGTAGTTTTATGAACTCTTTGCTTCTGTCCCCATTTTCATCAGTTGGATGCTTATTAATTGCTGTATTCAAACAGTCTAAAGCTTCCGAGTGGATTTTTACACTACTTTTAATACTCATTGCACGCGTGTAATCCAGAGATGGAAGCTCTGCTTGTGCAACCTCAGAGGAAATAGTGGCTAGTCTAACGCCTCTTATTATTCTTCGACCGTTTGCAGCTTGCCTGATTGTTAGATGATCTTTCCTATCGATTTCAAAAGTAACGTTAGGCAACCTTCCGGAAACTCCAAATTCTGTAAATCTCGTATAAATCTCAAATCCGTCTTTCATTAACTGTTCAAATTTTTCGTAAGGCACAACCAACCGTGGAGCTATCAAAGTATACACATTCTCATGTCTGTAAGCATTGCTTATAATTGTTGCAACAATTAGAAGAGAACCAATCACCCATTTTAGAGATGAAATATTAGTCTGCTCCTTGGTGAACGGGTCGCCCTGCTCCAACAGCGCCACAACTGGCTGCAGCATTAGTTTACTGGAAAATGAAGTTGATGCATGTCCCTTTTGAGCTTTTCTGCTAAAATTCCCAATAAAATGTATTGATACGGGAACAATCAGCAAAAGAACAAGAACCGTAGCGATCCAAACGGGAAGGTCAAAAATGTTGTAAAGCTCTGTAAAAGCCAGGGGTTGTTGTGAAGGTAACCCACAGCTCACAAATGTTAGCATTTTGGTCGGATTTTCCAGCTGAAGCCAAACCTCAGGTTTGATATCCGATGTTGTATGAATACTCAGATGGGACTCAGTGGGATCATCTAACTGACTAGAAACACGTGCATAATTTAGAGTTGTTGTATTGCAAGATATTGTTGAGAGGTATTTATCCACTCTGTAACTAATGGTAAGACTGTAGTTTTTTGAACTGGAAAGCAGCAAATTCAAATACGATTCTAATATTGAGAGGTCAGTCTCTTCGTTAGAAAATCTTTGAAGTACTCCCGCTACCGCTGAATGTTTGCCCCAAACGCGACACAAATTTTGTTTTGGTTTAAACCCATATGGAAAACGAACATGCCATGATTGAATTTCGTTATTTCTTTTATTAACTTGAAATTTGTCACTTAATTTCCCAGACGTTTTCGAATCATCGTAATTTATTAACGTCCAAAAGTCCATTGTAACGTACTCCGCAAAACTGTTATGGCTACTACCTTGCCAGGATGTTTTAATAACAAATATTTTATATCTGGAAATGCTGTGAACTCTGTCGAATTGATTCCTTTGTGACAACTTGCGAAGCCAATGTTTTGTCACAGCAATTAACTCTCTATCCTCTCTTGGTGGACGTATAAGGAAATGGGTGGGTGGAAATGATGGTATTTCACTATATGGTAGAGTTGGCAACTTTTTGTATATGAATACAGAAGAATGACGTATTCTATTTTCCGAATCCCATTGAGGGTATATAGAAACCCTGACTTCACAGTTCCATAGCTTTGTTTTTAAGGTCAATTTTGAGTAGTCAATACCTGTACAATAAGCTTGCCCAGTGCTAAATAGCATGAAGTTTGACGATGTTGAACATAATATATTAATATCTCTTTCCTGGAAGGTAAAAGGTGTCATTCCTTTTATAACGAGTGCATCGCGCATGATAAACCTGAAAGAGCTTTGAACATTTTCCTTAAAAACTATTTGCAGGGCTGGTCGTGTCGTTCTTAATACAATCGGGATGGTCATTTGCTCAATATTCGAATCACATGGATTATCAATGTGAATAAAACACGTGCTAAATTGTGTCAAAAATTTGTTCAGATTCGAAACCACTGGGGAATCTGCACATTCACTTGATTTATTTGTAAATCCTGAAGACAGGTGCTGGAACTCAATAGAATGGTTGGTTAGTGCCATTAACTCCTTAAATGTTTCGGCTATAAAAAAATCTCTGGCAGAACAGTTACGAGTCAGATTTAGGATGTAAGGCTGAAGTAAAATGCAAAATACTAAAAATCGGTTAGTATACATTTTAAAATTTGAACATTACAAGAAGTTGGCTCTTGTAATACCCCGTTGCTGGTTCTTCGTTTTGAACCCACAAACCACTGTATGTTGTTTCTTAGACTTGAAATTCAATGTAAACCTACAGTGACAAAGTTTTGTCACACATTTCCTTTTGGACAAACTTTGCCTTTTATTCTTGAACTTCACCGCGTAAATGTTAAATTTACTGGCCTTAATTCTAAAGAAATAATAGTTTCGTTTCAGTATAAATGATAGGTAACATCGCTTTTCTTTAGAGTTGGAGTTTGAAAAGTGAATGGAATGGGTTTTTATCTCCTGAAGGTTTGTCTTAAAATTTATCTTGATAGCCAAAGTTTTTTTTAACGAATTTAATTCAACACAACAGCATAATTGGTCGAAATTGTGTCATTTCGTCTCAGGGACAATATGCTACGAATAATTTAAGAAAAGTAACTAATACAATAGTCCATTCTAGTTAAAGAAATTTTAAACTTATTCTTTTGTCGTAATAACTTTTCTGTTACAATAGAACTCCGCTATTAATGACACTGGTTTTATTTCCAAACAAAAAACATTTTATTTTCAAACTGACGCAAATTATAAATACAATGCGTAGGTTTTCGGGCACATTTTATGTATGAAGAAACTTCATCATTTGAATAGAACTACAAACAATGTTACATGATTATCAACAAAATATCATGATTTGTGAAACCTTCACAAAGTTTTTCACAACAAAATTTCAATTGTTTTGGACTTTATTTTACCTTACAAGGAATCTTAACAGATACTTGTATTCGCAGCCTTGTCAGTACTAAAAAACCAGCCATATATTTGTTATTAAATTAGTTCATTGAAAAATGTTTTAGCCAGACTAGTCATCAAAACCACCAACAACAATAATGAGTATTGTAAGTGCAATTTGTGTTTACGACACGAACGCTTGCAGTGCATTTTAACGTCAATTTTTTTAAACAAAAATCAATATCATGAGGTATTGTAGTAGTCATGAAATGCATAACCAGCTTTTAAGGTGTACTTATAAATAGTTTTAAGAAGAGTCGATTTTGCTTGGAAATCTGTCTAATTAATTAGAAGGTAATTTTAAAGAAATAATTTTTAGTTCAAAGGAATTAAGCAACGGCCCATTACCGGTTTCAGTTAATGAGAACGATTCGCAATTATAATGCAGAAAACAATTTTGTGGTTCGATATTTATTTTAAATAAATTACTTATTTTTTGGGAAGCAAAAAGCTATATTATTTATTATTCTAAGCTTTATTATTTAGATGCCACGGCTAACTTTGATAGGTGTAATTAAATAAAACTATTTTGCACAATTTTGAAAGCGTGCTGTTCATTTATCTTTTGCCAACCTCATTTCGACGCAGTTAAGCATACATGGACATAACCAAGCCTGTTATAATTAAATCTAGCTTATAATTTTGTGTGTACTCAATGTACTCAATATTTACTTGCGATATATTATAATATGCGAATTGTTTAATGATTTCAGTAACTACACTCTGCAATATGTACATGACAAAACATTTCTTCTTCTACAAGTCCTCCTGCAAACGTTCGCGAATTCTTTTGCATAATTAACGAAGCAGAAGCAGGTTTATGACTTGGTTTATTCCAAAACCAAGCAACACAATGGGAGTGAGTTTATCCAAAAAGTTGACGCTTCCAACACGAGCTTTGAGAGGATAGAAAGATGCCACATATTTCTTTAATAGGACTCTCCTTCGAGATGTACGCTTCATACTTGGTATAAATTCCTTCTTGAGAAAGTCCAAAATCAAGAATGACTCCGAAAATAGGGAAGCGTACATTCCAAACTGAATAAGGATCACTTGTAGAGCACCAAAGAATATTATTGCAAAGAACATCAAGTGTGCAATCGATGATGTAGCTCCCAAGGTGATAATTCCAAAAAGCCCAGCGACCATGGATGTCAATGCCACGCTCAACTCAAAAGGAATAAAAATGCTTTGCTGGTTCAAATTGTACTGCTTTTCCAAAACCTGAATTTGGCGGTACTGAAATATTGCGGTCATATATTGAGTATTTGAAGACTGCAAAGCATATCGGAGGTCTTTGATGTAATAAACTAAAGCTGCACAAGTTGGAAATGATACTGCCATGTTCTGTATAGCGTACAGCCCAGTTAAATCAGCAAGAATTATGGCATATATTCCAATAATTACAGATAATTGAACCAAAGATTTGAGACTCCAGCTGGCTTCATTATTTTCAACAAAGCATTCGGGAAATGTGTACCATCCAAATGTAGCCGATGTACATGGATGAATCCAACGTCGAACTGCAATGAAAAAAGTCGCGGAATACATTTCTATACCGCAAATCTGAATTGACATGACTAACAACTTTTCAAGCCGTGTCATCCTTCGGGTATTCAGTTGTTGGGGCCGATTTTTTTCGTATAAATATAATCCGTTGAAAAGTGTAGCCACTGTTTCAATCCGATTGAGAAATGCAGCGTTACACCACGTCTCTGCAAAAACTAGGTATGCCAAGCAACTGCTCTCCACCATGTCAAAAGCCTTTTCGGACTCTCGCTTTTGGACTATCTGAAGCCACAATATTAGTATCAGTAGAAAAATGGCCACTATTTTTAACCATTGACGGTTTTTTCGTGATTCTACACATGGAAAAACTTTCCACTCTTCTGAATCCATTTGTTTTAGCACAAGCGGAGCAAAACCTATCCACTTCTGGAGTGATAGATGAAGTTTGAACAATGGAAAAAACGTCTTTGACAAATGCATCGTGAAGAAGCTACAAAGTAGATGTTAAACTTAAATCATCAAATGGAATGTGATTGTATTAAAATATTTTGTGTGCCTTAAACAAACCAACATTAAGTGGACGCGGTTTTTAGAGTTGTGTATTTTAATCAGAATTTGTTGAGAAGGAAAAGACGCCCTTTCTTTTTCAACAAACTTCTTCGGAATGAAGATATTTTAAGGCTGAATATATTCTGGTGCTCATTGACCTGCCGCCGCTCCAAGATCGATATCAAACTTTTTATTCACCGAGAACTGAACTCTTGGCTTTCTTGAGCTCATAAATTATCTTTGAACCGTTAAAGGCGAAGAAATATAAAAGCCGCCCGAAAAATCGATCCGGCACTTCAAACTGATTGAACAAACTTTTAATGAATAGGTTCTTTCCTGCCATAAAAGTAGGAATTTAGTTATCATTTATTCACCATTTGTTCCTTTAAGTCGTCTAGTTTTGTATGGTGCCAAGCATACTTTTCTGATTTTTCTTTTCAATAGAATTCCCGGGCATATATTGTGAACAAGCACTTCACTCTGATCAGATTATATATGTTGGCTAAATATCAATTTACCCACTCACCAATTGACTTCGTTATGCCAGTTTATCGTTATTTGGAATCTGTTTAGCTGGCAAAAATTATTAAATTATTAAATTCAATTATTGCTAAAACAGAAATCCTACCGAAAGATGTATTATTTACCATTTTTTGAGTTCATTTACACTGTAGCTGTCAAGCTTACAACAGTTCTTCCTAAACTTGTGTTAAAATTTACAAATCAGTCGGACTAGAACTGCTTCTTTCATACCCCCATCAAATAAGATATTTCTGTACTTAATTACCCAGTTACAACAAAATATAATAATAATATAATTCTACAAAACGGTTATTCAAAACAGTTGAGAATTAAGATATTTTAGTGCTACTTTCTTTAGGAACCAAAGCCACTCCGTAATCATTGCAAACTAGTTTAGCGTAAATTATGACGGAAAATAATACATTTTTTAAACCCCTTAATTTTATTTTTGAAATATACTACAAAATCAAATGCAAATTTAGCACTACATAAAATATGCGTGTGTTTTAGATGTCTCCAAGTTGGGTTTCAGACTCTTACTTACAGGACCTTCATTTTTGATCGTCTATTTTTGCAAACAGTATAGCTGAAATTATAACATAATTATCCTTCGGCTTCGTCAGCCAAATGATCCGCCAAATTGTTTTACCTATGTAGACAATATATGTATTAAGTTGATAACGTATATATTTGAGGTTTTGTGGAGCTGTCCATCCTACAAACATTTTATAATAAGTTTTCACAACAATTACAACGTGTTTACAGAACTATACACCAGGTTTCTTTGATTTAACACGTAGTTGTCATGCCTGGTTAAGTTTGTTTGGGTCAAACACACGGAACACTTTATATTAGCGGGTTTAGCATGAAAATATTATACTTAATTGAACTCGAACAAATATTGTCAAAGATTAAGAAATTCTACCTAATGCCGTCTTGAAAACCAATTGTTTTCTCTAAAACACGGAAAAGATGCTTGATAAAAGGTTTTTATAAGTATTTCTATCAAAAAAATTTCCAACCAGTATTACTTCCTAATAATACATGAGTTATCAATATCAAACGTACTATAGTATTTAAAATCTAAGTAAAACAGTTGGCAAGCTTATTTTAATTGGCGCTTAGCAATTTAGTA
This sequence comes from Orchesella cincta, assembly GCA_001718145.1. Taxonomy (NCBI): domain Eukaryota; kingdom Metazoa; phylum Arthropoda; class Collembola; order Entomobryomorpha; family Orchesellidae; genus Orchesella; species Orchesella cincta. The sequence continues at coordinate 3,839 of LJIJ01003498.1, read as the reverse complement.
GGTTACTTCTGAACTGATTATAATTAATCAGCCAAATCTTTCATAAGGCTTATACAAACTAGTGCCAGTCAGTGCTCATGGGAACCTCGGAACTAGAAACACAAATAGTGACACATGATTTCTGAAAGGTAAAAGTTACCTTTAATTAGACACATTCGTTATATCAGTTTTAAGCAAATAAATTTCGTTTATTTACAAGCTTATACGTATTTCTAACACATTTCGGGTATCTCTAATAATATTATTTTTTTAGATACACACGCCACAAAAGCTAACAGCATTGTTCAAAATCCGGCCACATCAATAACCAACTAATTGTGACTAATGCCGCTAGCCTTTCCAAAAATGCGGTTATACTATCACTTATAAATAGCTACATTGTATTAACACGTTAACATTAACATAAGCGCATAAACAGTTATTTTGCTAAATTATCATTTAGGATAGTGCTTGAATAGTGCTGTATATCAGCTGAATATTTACAGAAAGCCTCACGTTGTCCCAGCTTAATGCAATTGTGTTTTGTAACATCCGTGTTCAAGATCACAAGTAAAAACTCATAATAATACATTTTGAGTCCTTCACTGTTCTAAATAATTTAAGTAGTAGCAATTACATGAAACACTACTCTACGGTAAGTAAACTTGATTTAACACAAATTTAGATGCTAAAAGTTTCAGCGAGAATGTATGGTACACATTATTATTACTAATTGTAGTATTGTATCGAATGTACTGACAGAGATTCCTAATTTTTAATTAAACTTGTTTGTCCCATTGCAGCTAAGCAATACCACATTTGGTTGTAAAAACACTGAGAATTCTAGTTTCAACACCATTGAAGTACACAAAGTCAACCGTTTCTCTACTACACGCACCGAGACTGTGAATGACAAACGACTTTTCAAACATAAACAAATTTCCGGCTGAGCATCGAATTCTCATGCAGGAGTCTTGCATTTTTACCAGCACCTTTCTATTTATCCGGTCTTGCTTAGTTAAAGTCGAAATGCTCTTAGCTATTTTCTTTAGATTTGAGAGCTGCTTTCCACTTGAGATATCCACCCTTCCAGCCATGACTACTGGGGAAACAACTTCATATCCACATCGAAATCCACAGCCAGGAAAAGCGAGACGTACTGCTGGTTCTATACGCCACCTAAAATAAACATTTTTGTTAGTTTAAAAACTCAAAGATTTAAAAAATACAATCATTTTCTTAAGTCATCTTACAAACGAATAGTTCCAAAAAGGAGGAGTGATACAATAAAAAACAAGACTTGCGAAAAACCTGACAAATAATACCAAAAGCCTGTATTCAAAATGTGACAAAATAGTTGAACCCCTTGATAGCTCAAAACTCGCTTGATTTGAACTCGATGAGACTTTCCATATTCATTTAATTCATCCAATTGGAAATTGAGGATGCCAAGACCTAATAGCAGGAAACTCCAGAAGAACCAGTTAATTAAAAGAAATTTGACCATTGAGTAGACTTCGGGAAACACTAAGATAAAATCCAACGCTACTTTTTCCTTGTCATTTACGCACTCTGAATAGAATGAACTGATTATATGAGCGGCACAGGGGGAGGCAGTAGGCATCATGGCGTGAATTGGAATGTTGATGGCGAGAATCAAGAGCCCAGTTATCATGTGCCGAGTTAGAGATTTCCTGTGTTTCAACTGGCGAGTACCATTTTCCTGGAAACGATTTTTTTCTTTGTTTTCCAGGGCCAAAAGCACACGATTGCAGAATTCCATGACTTCAGTGTTTTGTAACTCCAGTTGTACAAAGGCTAGGGCAGAGATAACATGTCCGGCAGCACCGAACACGTCCATGATAATTTGATGTGTATTTCTTTGTCTTGTTACGTAACCTTGAAGGACTCTGAAGTTGACAATAACCGCGAGAATTAAAGTTATAGTGCTGTGCATGTGAAAAATGAAGAGTCCTAATGGTTTAGTGGGAACCAGTTGGTGTAGCTTGCGGTTCCAGGAATAAGGGATGAGTTTGATCAAGCAGAGGAAGGAAAGAATGAAGTGAAATGAAGACGCTGCCAAAGGAGAAAGTAACATGGTTGATATAATTTGCTACTGAAAATGCAGGTTTCATTTGAAACCTTTAATTTTAATGGTGTGCAGGAAATTGCAGAATTTAAATAAACTACGTGGCTTTGAGAAGTATCTTTTTTTGGAATCAAAGTTTTACTTAATTCTAAATTGAAATTTGAGCTAGTCCATTATTATAAAACTATCATTACTTGCACGAATGACAGAAATTCGCGAGTGGCAAATGCCTTCTGAAGAGTTCAGGGCGGTTTAACTTTAAAAACCGTGATATTTCTTTAAATCATTTTATTGATGGGTATTCAATGTTTAATGCCCGCAATCAAAATTATCATGATTTGAGCAAATTGCTTTTGATGTAATTTTCATACAAATTCTCTTGAAAAGAAGTATAGTGGATTAGAAACCAGGTAAGTATCACCTGGAAATGCTTTGGAAACAGTTCGAGAAACTGTTCCAATATTTCCACACAAAAAAAATTGGAACAACTCGGAACAAAAATTCATTCCACCCCTGCCAGGATTCGATGTCGTGCTCCTATAGCAACAATATCCAACTCGTTGACTTGTAGTCAACGAGTGCTGATGATGATTACTAGGAGAAAATAGAAGGATTATTTCACTCAGAACTTTTATTTGATCAGAAGAAGTAACTTCTCAACAAAAACGCTTGCTAGCAAGAAGGCAGTAGTTTGAGATAAGTAATTTCCTCATACTTACTCTGGCTATCATTCACAAGCTTGGGATGCTTTACACAAGCGTATATTCATCATTATTATATGTCCACCTCGCACATAAAGCATGCAAAACAACACACATTAAAATAGGTAGTTAAGACGTACAATTTCATGCAATGCCTACTGTTCGCATCTTTAAAGTGTATCGTCCGGGTTTCTGAAAAAAACTAAATTGCATAAGTGTGAGATACTTATCCACATCCTGGAAACCCGATGTATGTATACATGATAGGCATTCTTTTCTTATTATAACTTACCTTTCTTTTATACTTTTGCTACTGGTCAGTATGTAAATACAAGTAAATCTTATGCGCACCAAAAATCCTTCTTGAAAGTTAAAAACGCCCATTTTTTTACGCTTTAAAAAACATTCCAAGTAATTTTAAATATATTGTGGTACTTATTTAAATAATTACTACATTTGAATATTTAAAAATCATCACGCTTACTTCAAGTGTGAACAAACCTTATAAATTAACATTACGTAATTTGTAACTGCATTATTCAATACAATGCACACAAAGTTACTCTTTTTGCTGTTGGTGAGCAATGCGCTAGGAAAGCCGTGCTCATTTTGGAAAGACTGCGAAACATGCATTTCATACTCAGGGTGTTATTTTGTCCAACAAAAAACTGACAATTTTATCTGTATTTCGCGAAAGCATGATCACGATGGCATAAGGAGAATTTTCCGAACATCCAAGCGCAAATCCCTTCAGAAACAGCTAGAAGAAGCAGCTTTGTTTTAACTACCCAAATTCCTTTACAGGTTCGTAAGTTGATTAAAATGAGAATGCTTAAAAATGATTAAACTCCTAACGATTGATTGTTTTCCTTTAACAGGAGATCATTAGTAATTCATCAGTGGATTCAGGTAGTTTTACTACTACCCAACGCATGACACCTGATTCGAATACCGCTGTTTGGGCAAACACTGGAAAAATTCAACCACAATCATTGAGAAGACATTCAAAGACCGTTTCAAGCAAAGTAACATGAAAAGTTCAAGCACGATTCGGAGCTGAACGATTGTAC
>LJIJ01003497.1:0-18790 GCA_001718145.1 Orchesella cincta | reverse complement strand
TTTTGACACAAAGGCATTCAGCCAGGGAGCAGTAAAGTAGCGAATTTTTATGGATCGTAAAAAATTTGCGAAAAGGAAATCATAAATGCCATTTCCATTGCGCCTCAATTCTTATACCCCTCACCATCGTCATTATGATTATGGCTCTGGTACAAGTGAACCAAATCCTTTGCACCATTCCCTACGGGGTAAAATGACAAGATGAGTCCACTGGATAATCATGGTGATGGTGAAAACGAATGTACCGGAATATTATTATGAAGTCGACAGAGAAAATATTATGGTCGAGCCAGACCTTTTATTACACACCAACGTGGGCTGAGTTGAGTATTACATCCAAAATTTAATTGCAAAGTCTGAATTTAGTTGGGTGATAAACCTGAGAATCCAATATGATGATGGCACACAGTTACAGATTGAAATTATGAGACAAGCAGAAATAACGAGACAGCGGGGGGCAACTATATTATACTTATATATAGACATTGAACTTTGTGCTTCCTATTACTTTAGTTTTAAGTGCGTTTGTCTGTGCAAACTTCCTTCCTTTTGTAGACGGAAGCTCTCGTAATTCATTAAGAATGGGATTGGTGCGTGCGAGTTGTTGCAAGAAACTACTTCTGTGACTGTCATTTTTGTCAAGTAAATTTGCTTAATATTTCGACAAAAAACAGATTCAACGTGTCTCCTACCCATTCTTTATTTATCACCTTCTGTGTAATAATATTTAGTCAGAATGAAAATGATGTACGCACAACGCACACGGAAAACTGCCGTGCCAAAACAAGTGGAGTTCCATTTTTATTGACCATTTCCTTTCTCTTTCTAAACACACCCTGTGCTCTTGTTTATAAAAGGAAATCATTAAAAAATATTTACGTTTGCAAAAAGATCGAATTTACGTGTGGGGACCCTGAACTTTTTAGGATTTCTCTGTTCTATATGGAAGCACTGACATATAGTATTTTCACTTTAGAGAGCAAGTCGTGCATGGCGTGACCTGTCATAAGGGGAAAGAACGAGAACAAAATGTCATTTGATGTATGGTCAGTAATGTATTATGGAAATAGTAATGTAGTTGTACATCAAAGACAGTACATTTGGGACATTTTATCCAAACACTGATATTCTCGTTCCAAAGTTAGAACTCGTATAAATGGTACTGCGTATTCTCCTTCTCGACCCCAAAGTTTGGTGAATAAATATAAATACAAGCACACAGTCGGCATGCACAGCATTATCAATGCAGGGAGAAAGGGTTTTTTATGTCCCAAGAGAAAATACATTTTTTTCTTTCCTCTTTCATTCTTTGAGAAAACTGTACACTACCACAATTCAAGTTTTATCTTGAAATGGAGAATCCCATCCAATCTGGGTGAATTTAAAAGAGAAAACGTGTAAAATATGGCAGGTGTCATGTCAGAAATCAGAAGATGACGTCCATGCACACACAAGATATTAGACAGAAAGAATGTGGGTGCACAAGCAAAGTAATAACTCGGAAACGGATGCGGCATGGCAGGCAGACGTTAGCTGTATTCCGCTTAGCGGCAAAGATTTGTCTGCCTCCAGTAATAAAACTATGAATCAGCTTTGTATCAAAAAGCAAAATCTAAAAAGCATATGATGAATACCGAAAGGAAAACAACCCAAACCCAACCAAACTCAAAACAACCGTGCATAATTCATTTCTCTTTTGGTCCTCATGGAAAAGAGTGATAGCTTTATAAGGTGCTTCACCAGTTTTCCCCTGAAGAAGGAAGGGAGGGTAAGCAGAAAAGACGGATTATGAATTCATAAGTTTACCCATTCAGAAAAAGGTATGAATATGTAAATGTATGACACTTGAGTATTGTAATAATCAGGATTGAGAATGGGTCTTGTGCTGGATATATATATACGTTCTATACTGCGTATTATGCTTATAATCACGCTGTAGGAAAAATATTCTAGTTAACGTTCATGCACGTGATCCTTATATAATAAATATGGGGATGTGTACACATCTCACATCACTATCATCATCATTGTGATCCTGGCCTGTGACTGAGACTACAATTTATACTTTGCTCCACTATTCCGCAACTTTACAAGTCGTCACATCCCCCACTTTACTTTTGCGTATTAGTATACTCATACCAAAGTCGGAAAGTAGAAGTTGAGCTAATGGTAAGAAGTGACTGCTCATCCTTTCTAATGATTCCCATTTATTACGAGATTTCAGAGTTTTCTCTGTGGTCCATCCACAGAGCTGTGTACAGGGAGAACTTTTAGCTTATATGTAAATGGAAAGGAGAATCACGTTAAAGCTTGCGACTTTCAACCCCCGTTCCTGATGTGTTCCTGTTTTATGCTTGTATGACCCTTGCACACCATTTCCTACTGGATGGATTACGTCTGTACGAGACGCATACAGAGAATAATTCTGGTAGTTTGGAGCTTTCAGAGAGAATGAATATTATGAATTTCAAGAGAGAAAGTGCGGTCAAATCTGGGCAGCTCTTACTAGAAGAGTTCTTGTACGTACATATCCCCTTTCTAGTTGTCCCCTTGCTGCTCTGCCCCTAACATTTTCCATGCTTTGATTCCATTCTTAAAGTTTACCGGGTCATTTACCTCCGAAAATACAAAAAGTCAACCCGAAAATGTGGTTTAGGTTGAGTTATGTCCCTGATTGTGATATTCATACTCGTAGGGTATGAATAATGCACTAAAGTCATAGAAAACAAGTTTCCAAACTCCTTAATCGAGTTGACTAATAATAAAATTTGGCGTTTGAAGATGCTTCTTGGAATTAGAACATTCACATAAATCGTACGTTGAAGAACTTAGCAGGTTGCCTTTGTTAAATTGGCTATTGGTGCCGAATGTCCCGCTGTTTGTGCTGCGAGTTATTTTAATATTCTTAATGAAGTAGAACTTCCGGTAATATTGTAAAAAGCGTTTGATTAGGCGTTATAAATGAAGAGGCGTTTAAGAGAAATAGTTCATTTTGCTACGTATATTAGCTTAATTATGCCAATTAAAAGCGTAAAATTTGAAGGACTTTTTATGATTGAACCGAGTAGGAAACTATTCAAGCGCTCAGTTGAAATTTAAATATACATACTCAGGGTTAAAACGCAATTTGATGGCATATCGACACACAACAAAAACTTTGTTTGTTGGCTATTTTCCTTGTATGTTATTTACTAACTGATAAAAAAAACTTTTATTCCAGCTGAGAATTCTGAGGATGGAAGCAACTGGAAAGTTCGTTACCCTGTTTATTTATTCCGAAACTTTTATAATGCATTTTAAATGCAAAGCTTGAGAATTCCACATTAAGTAGAGAAGCTTGTAGTTTTAGTGCATCATCTGCAAGATTGCAGTTTCTGAATCCCTGGTTTTCCAGTCTCCATCTTCTCAGTAGGTACACGTTTTTATAAACATACGTTTATGCAGGAGAACTCTTTTAAAAAGAAAATTTCAAAGAAAGGCGCACAGAATAATAAAACTTTAAACTAGGGAAAAGACTATTGAGTCTTAAGCCTTGATGTACACCACCACACCATATATTTTACAACAAAAAATGCCTCGTATAAATGCATACGACAATGAAGGCTTTGCATTTTAGATTCTTTTTTTTCAGTGCATTTTCTTCAAAGAAAATCGGATGAATATCGACGTAGGAAGAAAATGTGGTATGCATAGACCCAGCAGAGTATATAATAGCCTCCTCTGGTTTTATAGCTTTCCCCTGAATAATGACTAACAAAAGGAAGGAAAACGATGAAAGAAAGGTTTTGTGTAAGCGGATTTAACTCAATATCTGTATTACCTTCGCTGTATATTCTTGGTGAATCCGAGTCATAAAAAGTTGGAGCTCTTTTATTCTCCCATACTAAATTTTATTTATGATGCTTTGGGCTTATATAACAGGGATAAGTGCTCAAGCACTTATAGATAATAAGTAAACCATATTTTTAAAATCCAATTTAAATAAAACTAGAAGAAACCCTCTGATAAGGTTTCTGTCTGCAGTCCCGCATGATTTCATTTATATTATACTGCCTTTTTTAACTTGATCATTCAGAGTAGATTAATTTAATTAACACCATCCAATTCCTATAAACAGTAGAGATTGGAGTTTTATATGGAACGTTTTCTATTTAACATTGTACGTAGTAAAGCAATGCAACCTAAAAAAAAGTGGTCCAAGAAAAGCCAGTGGCATCTGTACTATACGGTTGCAGTGGGGTGACGTAAGAAGTATATTTACTTATGAAAATTGTTATTCAGTGTGAAAATTGCTGCGAGATAGTGATTAAAACTAAATATTTTAAGGTTATATTACTATAAATAATTGCGATTTTGAAAAATGTATGGTGTAAATATTTAGACTGTTTCCAATCTAGCAATGTCAGCTATATAATCCCTTCAGTTTAGCTGTTATATAAAATATTGGGAATGTGGCTCAGCTGCAGCAAGCATTTCATCATCGGATGAGATGGGAATGAAAGTGATAATGAGAAACCCCTTCAACCTTCAGGTTCTTTATGCTATCCTGTTTGCCTTCTATCACCTTAAGGTTTTAACCTTACACCACCTAGTTTATAAAACTAATATCTATTCATTGGCATTTACCATGGCGTGAGGGTGGTACACCATCTAGTCTACATGGCATTTGCTTATTACCTAATTTACGGGAATGCACTCTTGTACTGCAACTGCAACACCTCTATTAATCTCCGTCCTCCTTTCCCTCGCACATTCATAAAAATATGCCAGTTCCCCAGTTTGGATTTCATTTCTAAAAAAATTACAGGCGACGAAAAATTTTCATCTTGACAATGCATTATTATTTCAAGTAGCGGATGGGACACATGATAAATTGTCGCAACGAGTTAGGAGCTTGTTAGTAACTTTCTTTCGAGAGGAAAACAAAATCTTTATATTTATTTACCTTTTCCGTTCTCGTGGTGCACAATGCAAGATGTGGCCACCCTTCGCAGCTGCAACATTGATTTTCTCCATGTACCTTTTTTGAGTTGCACCCACTCACTGGCTCAGATGCGACGAAATTCTATATTGAACCATGATGATGATCAATGTCGGCATCATATCAGGCAGGATGGAAAGTTTGTATCGTTGGAGTCATAAAATGCACCGACAACCTTCTTTTCCATTCAATATAATTCAATAAAGTAAGGCATGTGTTTACGGATTTTCTTCTTAACAACCCACGCTTAAGGTTTCCTCGGAAGAAGGCAGGTTGTACTTTGCACCAAAAAGTAATTGCAATTTACGTTCAAAACTAGTAACATTATAGCCAGCAAGTAGAATATTGAACGATTTCAACTTTCTTCTAAAGTCGTTTTCACCAAATGCGAAAAGTACCATTCACTATAAAAATGGGTTTTGGAGCTAAGGAAAGTTACAGGGAAAGGGAGGTACTTATAGTGTAGGGTAAAGAAGGAACATGTATCATTGCCAGAAAAATAAAACGGGAAAGCTATAATAATCAACTTTGTTTTTCTGGCTTTGTTTGTACTACTTTTGTGTGCAGTTTAGTTGTACTGATAGCTGTGGTGATGATGACGATCGACGATGGTGATCATGATCATGGATGGTTATGGGACATGTCTGGTGCAGTTATATTGTGTGCCTCATGTTTCTTTGGAGAAACGGTGATCGACAATGGGAAACGTGTATCACCAGATTTCAACCAAAAAGACTTGAGTTTTTTGTTATTGTCTCACATTTGGACCCAACTGCAGTTGTTTTCTATTTCAAAGCGGCTGTGCTGCTGCATTGCATCTCTTGCGTTGAGATGATTGTCCCATAAAAATCCAGACTTTCTACTTATTTTACTTCCGTATTGTGGCTGTTTTGTGTTGCATTGAGAGACATGCACTGCATTTTTGATGCAATGCGAATGATTGCAAGGCATTAGACAATGAACGAGACGGGGCAGAAATGGAAGACGAGAAGGAAAGTCTTGAATGTTGTTTTGGGTCCCAGATGGTCGTAATCTAGGAGGCAGGGGGTCTCTCATTTTATGAGCACAGATTGAAAACTTTTTTTCTCCGCTTTTTTCTTTTCTACTTCCTGCTTTCCTTTCCCTACTGTATATCCGCTTCCTAGTTTGGAAACTGACTGTAATTTTTCACATGCTTAAAATGCTCTGGAATAGTTAACGTTCATTTTATATTGACGATTTAAAAAAAATACCTTATGTACTCATGTAAAACTATTTATGCTTAAACCTTTCAATACTGACGCTTCGAGAGATGCTTAATGATATTTATGTCGACCATTTTCAGTATCATCAATATAAAATGAGTAGAAACTCAAAAATGTCAGTTTACCAATGTAAAAGCCTGCCATCAATGCAAACACGCTCAAAATCAAACCTGTAGTAAATAGATAGAATGGCACATAGACAATATCATTTACCACACATGCCAGAAAGCACGTATTCATGCATGATAGCATGTTACTACGTTTGTAGTTTATTGTAAGAAAAGCATTTATTTAACTGCACAATAAAGTTACCCGAACCTTACATGATCACATACACAACCTATAAACAAACATTTGCCTTGTCGTAAATATTTCTGTTACTAACTACTCCACTCGCTGTAGTTGAGTGCAGCAGCAATGCAATTCAGCTTGGAGCATAAAACATAATCATCATGATAAAAATGAAAGGTGGAACTAGGGGACATCAGATAGGAAACTGTGAGACTCTCCCTGAAGGACTCTCATCTCAACCATTTGCATCTAGACGATGTGCATGTATCAGAGGCAACTGCACGATCCATGCATTTTCGCTGCGGGACACGTATAGTATTAGTGCATTCAGTTCCACTTCACAGTCTTCCGTAGTCGTAGTAAATAGTCTATGCCCAGCTGTACCATATAATTTTGTTCCGTTCTAGCTCTTGTTTGCTTGAGGCTGGCTACAATAAACAGAGCAAACATTTCGAGATACCATCAGAGTAGACATACGTTAGGCATAAGTAGCAATCAAAATCAAGCATCAGGAAGGAAGGAAGGAAATGCATTTGTCTAATTTCTCCGGTTTTGTGTCATCTCTTCATTCAAAGATAAAGATATGGTACCTTATTGGTCATGTTCAACCACCATAAATGCATACTATCCCACTTCATTTAGTATTCCATTATACTCATTCACCAGAAATGCTTTCTGTTTTGTTTACTAATGCATTTGTGTTTTGTCGTTCAATTGCAGTTGCATTTGCACATATGTATGCATCAGGGTAAATTAGAATTTATGAGCAATACATGTTCGTTCTTTGGTTTCGTTGATGAAAATGAAATGATATAAAATCTACTATGTTTTGGCCTATGGTGATGATGATATAGCTAATGTTTTCATATGTCCCGTTTGCTATATTTAGTACTCTTTCGTAATGAATTTCAAATACGGTCATGTTTATTCTCGCCATCGAGTATTTAGTTGTAAAAATATCAGTAAGCTCATGACTCTTGCCGCTGCTACTAAAACTGTGAGGAGATTAGTGTTTTTCCAAAGTGTTTGCTCAGAAAACGGGTTGATGGTTTGGTGATCTGTGTCTAGACTGCCCTGGCCTGGACCAAAATGATGAACAGATGAAAGCATTTTCTGGCATTGCAAGAGAAAGCAGACAACCAATGTCAAATATTGTGCTTTTCCTCTGTGGTAGCAAAAAAACGTATTTAAGTTCATTTGTTTTAGAGAATTTTGTAGCTATTTTGTAACCGTTAAAACAATGTGTATAGCAGTTCCGTTTGTGGAAAAGAGAAAGCTTCATGTTGGAGACTGGAAATGGTAAAAAGGGCCATTAAGTTGGAAATGCAGTAGAATTTAAACAAGCGTCTCTAGTACATTTTATTTGAACCAGACATGCACTGGTACAATTGTAATGGCAGAATGTTTCAGAAAGTGAAAGTTGGTTTTAGTTTCGAGTCCTCGCCATTGCTCTTGCACGTGTGTGCGGATGAGTGCCCGATGACGCAGCAAACAAAATGACTCCTTCCCTAAATTTAGTTCATGTGACTACATCTGGTTGATCCGAAAGTTAAGCAAATGTATATATCCCCAATAGCCAATCTGTAGTCCATGAGAATAGTTTCAGAAAGCTTTCACTTGTTTTCTGAAATGTTATCAGTTGAGGCGAAAAAGCTCCGTTTCAGAGAATGGAAATTGCCACATAATGCTTCCGGAAACTGCACTAGCTGCTGCTTTACCACTTCGTGCCATGTGGCATTAGGTTGCAACTTGCACTTGAGAAGAGTCCCAACAAGGGAAAATTTACTTTTTGCATCATCAATGGAAGTTGCGTTTTGTGTTTGATGAGGGGTTTGTTGACTTTTTAGCTATCATGCCGTATCGTTTAGAATCAATAAATGAGACAACTCGCCGTTGCTTTTGACTGTTATAGTAAATCTTACCACGATTTCCTTTGGCTTTGTGTTCACTGCGTAATCCAAACCTGACAATACTTATTGGCTTCTTTACACGTGACTTGAACTAAGTTTCTGTAGTATATATGGATTCGTTCTGAGTTCTATGAACCAACTGGATATTATTTTGGATCCGAACTGCTTTATAGTCGTATAAAAATCAGTATTATTGTCACTATGAAATATTCATGTGGTTGCCTTTTGTTTCACTTCTGACTGAACGTATCATATGCGTAGTCACTGTTGATTTGCAAAAAACAATAGTCTGACAATACTCAAAGCTAATTTGGTTGGAGTAATCTCTATTTCTGACATGTATTACATAAACAGAATCCTTTCTCCAAGCGTGAGAAAGTAAGCTCCAAATTACACTTGGATTGAACATCATAATATTTGCTCAGACAATTTCCCAAAGGAATCTAAGCCTTTTACATTTTCTTCAATTTCATGACAGCTACTGTATGTAGCCTTTATAGCATTTTAGATGAGCTCATGTGTGCAACCCAAAGAAATAAAATATGCATAGTAGCAATTTACAGATCTAAATCCCAAGTAACAAAACCAAAACATATCACAATCGCATCACATTTGCTTACAAATAAGGTTTACTCCACCGTGTGAAAGCATTTCCCATGAAACAATGCAAATTACACAGATACGTGATTTCATTTCCCAAAAAACGGAGCCAGAATAATTCATGTACGAAAAGCTTACAAGGAAAATCCAATAAAGTTTCGCCAAAATCTCCCAAATCTTGTTAACCTTACCTCACAAAGATGAAATCACATAATATGACACGCGTATGTGTGTGTGCTGCTTTTGTGGCAATATATCGTATGTTGTATACTGTTTTAGAATATAAATGAAATGATTTCCCCTCCCAGGACAATGCCTCAATTTCAGAAACGATCATGTGGTATTGTACGTACGTATTGTACGTATAGTACAACTGGAGAATAAAAGTAATTATTATATTGAAGTTATTTTGTTGTTTATCTTGTAGGTGAAAGTAATGCTGAGAGTGTGTGACAATGCGGAAGAAGTCAGCGGGAGTGGGATATTGGGGTTGGACAAACGGAGAAAGCAAGTGACCCTCATTGATCCAGGAGGGGCCACCCCTTCAGGGATTACTCCAGAGGAAAGACGTGTGGGTATCTCGGCACCAAAAATGTTTGCTTTTGATGGGATTTTCGGAGAGGATGATGATCAGGTACTTTATCTTATTTCCTGTCTTCTATAAATATTACGCAACGTGTTGGATAATGTTAGGAAGGGAAACACTCATCCGTAAATCTCTTCTCAGAATGGGGACGAAAGACGGAGAAAATGTCATATGATTCTGATATCAAAATCTTATCAAATCATGACAATGATTCTTCCTCTGTGGCATAATGGTTGGGAAGAATGCCAAGAAACATGTAATGTGTTTTGAACAAAAACCTCCAAGTAAGTTTCTAGGCAAAACCCCATGAGCAATGCGGTGTTCTCAATTCCGCCGTGTCAGTCACTGAAAATGTCACTGTTCTGATGGCTTATGACATCATTTGGATGTGTTCAATTTCTTATGTAACCTTATAGATATTATCCTAAAAGCAGGTACATATATATCTGAAGTCTAAGGACTATATTGTAACTTTTATATCCATATAAAAATTGTTTCATCATTGGAAATCCGAGATGAATAATTATTTTAGCAGATATTTACGATTCATTCATTACCATTTTTAGCGAGCGGTGGATTATGTATCATTAAATTAGTTTTTTTAAAATGCAATGAAAATTTTCATTTGATCCCTTTTCATACTCTGATATTATTTTTTCCGCTCATTGAAATGGGCCATGAAGCTATCATAAGGACATAATAACAGTAATGGGGAGATGAGTAGTGCACAACGACAGCAAAAATAGGGAATATAAAAGGGAATGACGATGCGACGTATGATCTGGCATTCACTTTCACTCCAAGATTTTTTTGATGGAACTATAAAAATGATGGCAGCAGGGCTAACCGTAAAACCTCGCTCTTTTAATAATGCTGAGTTGAAGAAATATAGTATGTCCCATAATATTCCGTTGATATTTTATTGCCTCTTCTTTGGTCTTATTTTTGGGTAGCAGCAGCAGAAGAAAAGAAATTACCTACAATGTGTAGTAAACCAAACACTACGTGGAAAGTATATAAGCTGGATTTTGTATGAACTCATGTCTTTCATTGCCCCTTGACGTTGGTCTCTATTAAATAAAAAGTAATAAAAACTCATGAGGTCATAACTAAGAGTCATCTGGAGTTGGACACAAGTGGACTTAATATGAAGTTGAAAGCAACGGTTTAATTTTTTTGGCCATTGATCACATTCTTATGAAATAAATCTTCTTAAAAAAAGACCCAAGCTACCGGTGAGGAACGGCAGTGTGAATATAAACTCCAATATCTATATAGACTAGACTCTAGATTCAACAATCAATAACATTCCTTCCTCGAGAATCTCGGGGTCAGACAAGTTGTAGCAAAAAAATAAAGGCCTTGTGACTGATTGTCTGTCAAACTTTGCTTCTCCAGAACTCACAATACACATGTTACAGTTCTTGAAAATATATGAGAAAGGAGAGAAACTATGAAAGTTGGAAAAGGAAGAAAAAAGGTTCGATAACATGTGTGCTGCTTCTATACTCCATTCCATGATAAACTGAGATTTGAGCATTTCCTTCGTAATACCTTGTATCTGTAGGTGGTCCAAAGTTTTAAGTATAAAAGCTGCTGCTTCATACTGGTGAATTGTGAAATGGTAAGGGCAGTGTTGGGGCCATAACCCCCTCGTTTTCATACTTGCTCCTTAATATATGTTTTTTGAAATCTTTGACAATATCATATGTTAAATTTTGG
This sequence comes from Orchesella cincta, assembly GCA_001718145.1. Taxonomy (NCBI): domain Eukaryota; kingdom Metazoa; phylum Arthropoda; class Collembola; order Entomobryomorpha; family Orchesellidae; genus Orchesella; species Orchesella cincta. The sequence continues at coordinate 7,456 of LJIJ01003497.1, read as the reverse complement.
CTGGAAGCACAATATACAAGAGTCCACATCGTCTTCCTCCACGCTTTCCCGTCGATCCGTGAAATAAACTGCGTATGAAATTGTGCTGGAGCGCATCATGTGGCAAGGATGAAGCTTTATAATAAAATGGAAAACGGGAATGATTTATATGATGGTAGATATGAACTTTGCTACTAACCGTTTTTTCTAGTGTACCCCTCCTCCTATTTCAATATGCCTTCCGTCGCATATTCATTACTAGTTATTGTCCTCCTGAGACAGATTATTGCACCAAATCATAAAGTGCTGTAGAGCAAGTTCAAAAAAAAAACTTTTAAGTTTCTTTCTTCCCACACCACGAGTTGCATAGCAAATACAACAGTGAACCTGAAAATGAAGAGAAATCCTTTAGGGTTTCTTACTTAAATGGGGAAAGTACTAAAGAACAAGGAGCAGTAGTATCTGGTAGTTGCATGTTTTAAAGAGAAAATGAGTGGAATTCGTGTTAGAATGCGTTGCAACATGCAACACACAATCTTTAAGTTAGTAACGTAAATATCATGATGTTCCATAGTAGTTGTTCGTAGTTTCAAGAGACAGTGCAGTTCATTCTCAAATTTTTTCCCTATTACTTTATATGTATATTGTCTTCACTTACTTGGATGCTGTAAAGAACTTACCTTTACAAAGTCAGAAAATACTTTCTCCAATGAACTTTCATTCTCTTTTCGTCCTTAGTTTCCCCCATTTCCACTCCACTTTTAGGTTCGGTAAGTGTGTCGTCTAGTACCGAAAACATAACATTCTTTTACTTTGCTTCCAGCGAAAATAACATTCCCTCCTTCCTGTTTTCTAGGAAGAAACCCCTTTCCCTTTATCTTACGAGTGCTCAAAATTTTTTACGTGCCATTTTCCGTTTCTGGATTATGGAGTATCAGTCTACGTAAGAAGTATAACTACTATGAAATATGTATATCAAAATGCTCTCCTTCATTCTTCCATACTCAAGCAGTTTTTATAGAAAAAGTAAGAAATTGTTGCAGTAGGCAGAGTACACGAAAAGCGCATAAGGGTGACAATGGATCACGAACGAGTTTACTACTGAAAAGTGTCGTATCACGTACACCCTGTACATCAGACATGGTTGGATGAAGTGAAAGACGAAGATGGTGTAGTACACATATATTCGATGCACTTTCACTTTCCATGACTCAATTCAATTCCAACAATGCACTGCTAGCACTGCACATAGCGACAGACAATACCTATTGCCATTTTTTATTTTCCACTTACTCACTTTGACGCGTATGACTTTCCCCTCAAATTCGATCATCTTTATGTATGATTTAGGTATTTTGATATTATCCTGTCAAGTCGAGGCAGCGGAGAAAGGAAGACTTTCGACAGTCTTATTTTCAACCCAAGCATAAGTGACTTGCCCTCAATTTGAAATGCCTGATCATTTCATCCAATTTTGAATAGCCTATAAGACTATGTAGCGAATGCATATAAAAAGGAAAACTGATATAGATAGTAGGGTTGGAGAAAGGAGTATGGTATTATCTTGTCAAAGGAGATTACAATAAACTTGCCTGGCTGAATGAGCTTAAAAATAATTGGTTGTCAGTCAACTCCAAGAACTTTTAAAGTTGACAAAGGAAAAGTCACTTGATTGACTTAATGAATTAGACGAATTAAACAATGGGAACCTTTTATAGTTGGCTGTCTCTAAAACGTTCATTTTCTCGGTTTATCTTTTCAGGGAGAAATATGTGCAGCATCAGCCGCTGAGCTTGTGGCTTTCTGTTGTGGAGGAGAGGATGGATGCTTTGTATCTCTTGGATATTGCAGCTCAGGTAAGCCTGCAACGCTAACACAGTGGTTCTTTGGCATTTCAAAAGTAACGATTTTGTGTTGAAACTCTGAACTTGCATTTTATTTCCAGGAAAAAAAACAGACAATGTTTGGGAAACCAGCAAATCAAAGAATGGGAGCTGTTCCAACAGCAATTTCCTGGCTATTCAAATCAATCCTGGAGCAGAAACAAAAAACGGGCTCCCGTTTCTCGGTCCGTGTTTCCGCTGTTGAGGTCACTGGAGGATCTGGACATGAAGTTATAAACGATTTACTCCTTCCTTTTTGTCAATGGTGAGTGAAAACTGCATGAAAGCTGAAAGTTAATATTTTTACCACTATATATCCAGATTATTACGTACATCCTAGCCAAGTTGCAACGTTTTCCCATTTTGATTTCATGGGCCGTCAGTGTACGAAATCGAAACATCACTTTATTTGTATGGAATTGCATTGCAACCTTCTGTGCAATATTATAATGTCGGTTTAACCCTCGTTTCCCACATCCTGGTTTCGGTTGAATGAAACGTCGTGCTGAATTACTGAATTTTGTCCGTTTTTTACAAATGTTTTCGGTTCTTATCCCATTTTCCACAAGAATGCACTGGATTCACTTGTGTCCGTGACTTATAACTTAGGCTAGCGGGAAGAGAAGGGTTCGGCTGATATACAAAAAACTATTACGCCTGAATCTATTGTGCCAAAAATATGCGTTTTTATTGTTATTTCAAATGTACGTACTTTATAGGAATGATATTTGCATTTGGAATAGATTCTATATTATAATACTTTTGTTCTTACATTTACTCCCACTCACAACTCCATTGAACTGATAGCCATTTACCTTGAAACTTTGGAAAAATTCTTACTCTTTTCGACACTTTTAATGGCAAATGACTATCAGATGTATTTTTAATCTTTCATGCATACATATTGGCCATTGAAATAAGTGGATGGCGGATAGATATTTTCAAGCAATATACGGCAGAGGGCTATATGGCTGTGGCTAAACAGCATTGCGTTATCTTTCAGTTATCATCAAAGAGAAATAACTTTCTTTAAGCTTATCGGGCCTCTAATCAGGGAATTCGTTTCGTGGGCATTTTCTTGACAGACCATCTTCATGGAATACAGACGAAGCTTCAGAAGAAGAAAGAGATAGGGTAAAAAGATCCACCAACCAACCTGCATCGCATATCACATCAATCTCATTCTTATTCATCCATTGCATGTACTCCATTTATTCATTCTGACTGAAATTCATTTCCTACATCTCCTCAGAGAAACACAACAACGATTCCCCTTTCCTTTTTCTGGTACTTTTCTTTCAGTAAAAACATATGCATGATAATATACGCATACACTTGTGTACTCAGCGGCGGAACTACTGGGAGCATCTTGAAAGGAAATCTTACATCTTGACTTGAGAAGCAATTCTCTTGATCATTTAAAAAGGGAAGAGAGGATGCCAGATGTGGGGGAAAGATTCCCTGGTGCGATTACGCTACGACGATACTCACTACTTCCACTTTCTCTGCTCGGGGAATTATCCAGTTTCTCTTTCCGGAGAATTGGCCCTCCCTTTTTCAGTATTCAACACTGTTACGTCACGACTCTTCCCGTCCCGTCCGCTGTCTTATCAAGAACGCATACACACTATCATCTAGTCAATTCCCTGCTACCCGTATCCCGAACTGACTAATCGATATTCATTGCGTCACACTGGCAATGCCCCCTCCATCTGCCTCTTCCTATTAAAAAAGGCTCTATCGATTAATGTGAAGAAGATGTGGAATGCAATGAAATGATTTCTATTTCTAATGGTGCTAATGTCGTTATGTTTTCGTTAATTGTCTCTAATTTATGTTGTAAGAATATTGATTTAATATCGGTAAAGTCTAGGAATATAAGTACTTGTGGCGGTAGTATGTCAAGGCTATTTGTCCGGGTATGTATATAAGACTATTTGTTCCGATATGAATGCTGAGCGTATTTGTCCGGGGGATCTAAGAGAGTCATTGAGTAAACGTGAGTGGGTGTATATGAACCAGGGCCTAGGATGGGTTGAGATGAGAAGTCGCTGGCGTTCAGCCGAGGACGTCTGCGATTTATTCTGAACGTTGAAGCGAGCGGCAAGGTGAGTGGGAGCGAGGATCGGAGGCGCGCGCGGCCGGTCCAAGGTGGATTGAGCATTGGTGAATTATTGTGACCCGTGAATTATTGTTGACTTGAGACTTTCGGGTGTGAAGATTTCTTGAAACTTATGTCTTTTGAACTTTGCGTAATTCTTGGAAAAGCTAACTATTTATTCGACGAACTCACAAGCTAAATAGTGCCTGGAGTTACATTGATACCTCTCCCCGTCTTGCCTAATTGTGATTTTAATGTGCGAATTGTCATTATACGCATAATTATCATATAACTCAGTTAGGGCGGAATCCAGATTAAAAGGGAAGTGTATGCATATCGATGACATCGAACGTTATCGGCAACGGCTACGGCGAATCCAGAACCCGTCGACCAGAATTAAAGGGCCTAACGAAAAGAGTCGCCTATCAGGAGTATTCATTCTAACTCGGTTTGGTGTGATACAGTCGCCTAGGACGATACCGAACGCAACATTGCCAGCCAGGTTAAAACCCCTTCAGTTTGCGGTGCCGCGAAAGCCAGGACTTGGTTGACTTTACTGGAAGTTTTAATATAGTTGCTATTGCTTTCGAGGATAATAATTTTTCCTTTTTGTGAAGCCTTTGTCACGAGATGTCGACTCATCGTGTCGAGCTGGGAAGAAGGACTCAAGTGTTGGCGTCCCATCGGCGATGTCATCAGCCAGCCAAAGAAGATTTTGGCAAGCTGAATCCGAAGCCAAACAATCGCGGACATGGACACCGGCTGGGCGACTTTCCGAGAAGGGTCGAACCAGAGATAAAAGGCAGCAGATATCCCTCCTAATAAACAGAAGTTCGACGACCATGGGAAGAGTGCGCTGAAGCCAATCGAGGACCGCACGCCGAGACTTCAACTCGTTAGAAAAAACTCGTCAGGGAACGAAAAACAGCCGCAATATCAGAAACAGTTAACAGGCGCAAGGGCTAGGAACGCCAAAGGAAAAATGTCTTTTGTGAAGACGAGATTGCAGGACCCTCAGCAGAAGTCTGGAAAGCGACGGACACGCGCTGCTTCCGAAAACGCTTGTCAAGGCGTGAAGCTGGTTATCATCGAAGAACATGATCAACAATACAGCCAAGACCTCCAAACAACTCCTCTCCCATCCGCATGCGCACTCAGTCATCACGTCAAATAACGACTAAGTGGGCCACAGTGCGAAAGAATAAAGAATAATGGCAACCCACTCCACCCATTGAAGCTGATTCAGGTCAGCCTGGATCAAACGTCCGTCGTCGGAAATTGTCATCGCCTCCAGGAGAAGCTACCCAAAAAGAGTGGATCCGAAAGGAGTGTGAGAATGGGATGATCACAGAAAACGTTGGGCAGATTCCAACAACAACAGGTCAGGAAAAACCTGACTACCAGTTCATGACACAGGGGCCGGCGCCACCTATATGGGAATACAGCTCCGATTAATGGAATCAAGCCACATGAACGCTCTGCAGCGCCGCAAGTATGGAATGATCCTTATCCACCTCGTCCACCCCAGCAGCGTTTATAATTATTCTCCACCTCCGTTTACTCAACCGACTGTATCGTAAATTCGGAGATGGAAACGAAACTTGTGCAGCTGCTGGACTGGACAAATGGAGTTGATGTCATCAAATCAAGTGAATAGTGGTTCTCGTGAAATCCTGGTGAAGTCAAATATTGACAAGGACTTACCCTTCTTCAGTGGAGATCCAGGACAGTATAACAACTTTGTGTCTGCCTACGAGAGGAGCACGAAGAAGTACAAGTATGACGAGGATCAAAACATCATGCGGCTGCAGAAAGCATTGAAAGGCGACGCCAAAGCAAAGGTTCTTCATCTCATGGCTAACCCGATGAATCTGGACAAGATAATGGACACACTGAAGAAGACCTACGGTAGACCAGAGTTTATCTTAGACTACCTTGTGGAGAAAGCCAAGGCTTGCGAGAAAGTGCAAGTGAACAAACCGGAGACGCTGATTGCATTTGGAGATGCCATAGACGCTTTAGTGACAACGTTTGCTCCTTACGACAAGAATGAGTACCAAACAGCTGGGTCAAGGAGCCTCATGAGAAACTGCCTTCTCAACTTCAAGAAAGATGGTTCGAGTGGAGGGCAAAAAGATGACACCAGAGAAACAAATTTTGCGGAACTTCACCAGTTGGCTTGAGCTGAAAGTTAATGCTGCCTCGTACTAAGGATTACTCAAAGTGCCTTACAAATCTGAACTGAACACGAAGACTGAAGGTCGTAGGACTAAACGGGGGCCGGCAACGGCTACACGTTGCCTCCACAGAAGAAACCGGAAAGTGGCATTGCTTCAACTGTAAACAATCAAGCCACTCAACTGCCAAATGCTGGAAGTTTGGAAAGAAGCAGATTGAAGAAAAGTGGAACCTCGTGAAGGAAGAAAAGCTGTGTTTCCTTTGTCTTCGTTCTGGACATCGCACAGCAGAATGTAGAAGTCAGGAAGCAAATGTTCAGTTGACGCTTGTGGAAAATATCATCATCCTTTGCTTCATAATCCTGAAAGAAGAGGAAACTGGAAAAGTGATAGTGAAAGTGAAGGTGAGAGCAAGAAACGTGTTCCTAAGTCGAGAGTGAAGCCTTCAAGAAAGCCGTCTACTAGTGAAAACGACGAGGAAGAAGACAGGGAAGAAACGGAAGCTGCCACTACTGCTACATCGATTGTAGAAGGAACGGATGGAGCACTCCCATAATTCCTGCTATTTGAAAGGCCCCAAATGGAACAGTCAAAACATACGCTCTGCTCGCTACTGGTGCTTCCAGATCAGTTGATTGAGCAAGATCTAGCTGATGAACTTTGGATTTAAATGGGAAAATGATTAAACTTCAAAGGCTCGTGGATTTGGAGGACATCTCACTTCTGTGGACAATGCGAAGTCAGTCAATGTTGAGATCAGCGGAAACTTATCGAGGCGGTGCCCAAGTACCGCGCAAAGATGAACAGGTTGTAACTGGTAGAGAAAATTGGAATTTCACCCTACTCTCCTCAACCTAGACGAAGCAAAGAAGAAATGGCCTTGTTTGAGACAAATGAAAGGAAAATCCTTGAATAATGTTGTGCCAAGAATCATTGTAGGCACTACTCATCGTCATCTAACCATTCCTCGGGAGATTCTTTGCTCAAAATTGGACGGACCTGTTGCCACCAGAACACTACTTGGTTGGGTTCTGGAAGGAGACCTCAACGGGAATGGAAATCGGAACGATGTACTGACCTTGGTGCTCATATTGAAGAAATGAACACAACTTTGAACAACCTGATCAAGAAACCAACAAAGTTGAAGACTTGGGACATAGTGCCATCACCAACCACTCATTCAATGGAAGACCGACAAGCTGTTCAAATTATGGAGTCATCAACAACCCAGAGAGTGATGGAGTTTTGCGAGACAGGACTAACCTACTGGCGTGCATCCAGGAACACTAAAGCTGCCCAGACTATGACGGAAGCCA
>LJIJ01003496.1:0-18796 GCA_001718145.1 Orchesella cincta | reverse complement strand
ATAACAGGAGTTTTAAAATCTCATAGAATAGGGGCTCACAGTGGATTGTAAAGGTAAGGTTACACACTCAACTGGAGTGAAATTTGTTGATTGCACCTTCAACTTGAAAAGGAAGCATCCCTTTTTAAAGCTTGCCAGATTTACAGTTATTACATGAAAAGTTGCCTCCATAGTAAGAATTTTGAGTTTGAAATAATGGTTTGCATTAGCAGCAAATACTCGGACTCAAAAAGGTTTAACAAAGCATATGCATGCAATTTACTGGATTATAATATAAACATGGTATGCAAATGTGCAATAAAATAAAGTAATCACTGAAACATGAACTTTCAGTTTTCTTTGAATGTTAGTTAAACAGCATGTTGTTAAAAGGAAGTGCTTGAGATAATGTAAATTTCACACGCTTTTCATAATAACTGATGCATGGTACAATTTTGGTATATAATGTGTTAAAAATCCGTGTCAAATATATTTGAAAAACGTTGAGAATGTGTACTAGATAAAAACAGGAGTATAAAGGAACGATAAAATAAAATAAAAATAAATGCACAAGTCAATGTAAGACCACATGCATAATAATTTAGTTAAACTAACTTAAGAAAGATTTTTATATAGCTCAGGATATTAAATAATATGGATTTAAAAAATTAAATTATATATAATAAAAATTATATTACATTAAATAAATTTAACACATAAATAAAGAAAACGATACGACACGGAATGAAGAAATTTCCTAAAAGATTTTACAGATTTTATTTTTTGGATCAACCATCATATTGGCTTTGAATTTCAATATTCATAATATTTGGCTAATGCGGGTTGTCAGAATAATATGCCTTATTTGTCTACGTAAAATCTCATATCATGCAATGAAACGAAAATTAATATTGATGATCCCGTTTATGACAATTAGAAAGGAAAAATTTGTGTGCTGCTTTTAAAATTCATTGCTGTCATTTTTTTTCGGATAGAAGCTCATACCTGCAGGATGGAACATTCCTTGAAACATGCTTTATTAGATATGAATTTTGATGTGATAATTTCTATTTTTAAGAAATTCTAAAGAGGAACCACTGAGACCTTTTGATCCTCAGGGAGAGGAGATGGGAAGCGTTACTGGCAAACATTGGATTAAATCTGCTTGTTGGAATCCCTCGCAAACAAAAATTTCGCGCATGGAATTTGAAGATTAAAGGAAAGTTCACTGAACTGCAAGCTTTACTGAAAACCAAAACTAAAATAGACATGAATTTACTCACAAGGTACTAAATCAAATTGCAACGTATGTTTAGTTCTTCCACATTATTGTGATTTGTAGTCAGTTCTTCACATCGTCATGTTCAGTTATTCTTCTATGATGATAGTGCGTATTACATATAAGTAACGCCATCTTACTGTAACAGCAAAATTTGTTTGTAAGACGTTCGCAACAAAAAAAATTAATTCCTATACATTACTAGAAAAGTGTATGGCTCATTTAACACGTTTTATTCTTATATGTCAATATGCTTTTTTTCATCCTTTTTAATATTTCAATTCATGTTTATTATGCATATCAATAACTCATAAATTTATTAATATCTCGCTCCGCACCTGCGTGCGTAAGCAATGACGCAGAATTGTACTCAAAAAACAAAATGTCAAATAAAAAATTCATGTGCAGTCAATGTTAAATTTGACTATGCATTAGAGGCAGATGTTCATGGCATAATCGTATTTTTGTGGGGTAAAAGTTATGGGGACTGCTCCATTCTATTTAGTTAATAGAATAGCAATTTTGTTAATGCATGGTTCGTTAGAGAAATATACAGATGTACTTAATATTCACATTGTTCATCCCCAATTATTGGCAGCAACGTCCAGAAAGAATAAGTTGAAGCATGGTGTTCCTTTTACATGCAAAATAGTTTTAGATGAAGGTGAATAATATGTTTCACACTAACACAAAGTTTTCAAATCATTAACGGGTTACATCACTAGCCTAACAGCCCAAAATCGACAAGTCCACACGCTTGCTCGCCATTGCAACACGGTAGTGGGTTCAGAGCAGACCTTTTTTAAAGTCCAAAGCCATGGCTAGCCAGGAATTAAAATTTCCGGTTCAGGAAACACGAAGAACAATTGACCTGAAAAGCTCCCAATTGGCTTCTACATCCCCGCATATCGGTAAAGAACCAGATTAAAGAAATTTGGATGTTGTATAGAAACGTTGTTGAAAATATTATTTATTTTCTGCTATTCAAATCCTTTGAGTTTTGCAGGAATTTGGATTGCCATTTATCCGTTTGCATAGTTGAGCGACATCAAGAAATTTATCAACTCACGATCTTTGCTCATGCAACTCATACCTAAGTGCGGATGAAGACTATTCTGAATTCGGCACCATGTTGTAATGCTAGACAAATTTTCTACCTAAACTTTAATTAAACCTGGACAATTTAGAACTGGTTTTGCTGAGTCTAGTATGGGTTATTTTGACACCTAAATTTTATGAAATGCGGGGTATAAAAATGTTGAGGACTTTATTATAGTGTCACATGAAAGAATTTTCCCTTAGGTTATCCAGCGGTGTATCAGCTGTCGTCCGCAAGGGTTTTTTAGTCCAAATGGACGAATTTTCGTTTAATGGAAAGAATTCTATCGTCGTTAATGGGATTATTAATTATTTCTCATAAATTATACTTCTTGAGTGATAATTATCGATTTTTCTAATTAGACATTTAAATCCGTATAATTTATGCACAAGCATTTTGGTACAACACAGAATGTTAAATATTTCATTCAATCATAGTATGGACATTTTAGAGTACCTTTGTAAAGTAAACCGAGCAATTCGTTCTATAAAACAAGAGTATTACATACGTAAAGGTAAAATGTATGATGTAAATATGTTATTATAGTTGTAGTAGCAAAAGGAGTATTCAATTTCAACCTGAAATTCTGTTTGTATACGTCAACGACAAATGCACACAATAATTCATTACAATCATCGCAGTTAGCTTCAATGTAATAATTATAATTGTCATCAGTGCTATAAAAAGTAATACCATTCTTACTAATTAATGTTTGAAGAATAATGTGAGTTACAAGGTTATTCTGGAATGTGCTTGGAAACTGTGGAAGGTGTGCGCGGACGTTTGTATCGCGTGTGTCAACAAAGGTTGTTCTTCTTGTCAAACTGAAAAAATACAACATATCATTTGTTTCAATCATACAATAATTATGTTTCTCTATTGGGGGCACATTATGTCCGTACGCTTACCTTTACGAAGGGTAATCTAGATGATGCAACTGATGACCATCCTGGACTGATCCTGCTCATAGCTAGCAGAATGGTCTAATTATGATGTCTCTGTTTTGGTACGTATGAGAAAGAAAACTGATGAATCATGATGTCGAAATGGATTTCCCGTCGAAAATTTCGATTTCCAGAAAGAAGTTACAGATTGCTCCAACTAACGAAATGTCCTTACAATTTTAGATAATAACAATTCAAGGATTACATTAACGGTTGAAATCAAACATTTTCAAAAGTTTATAAGGAACTTATTTTTTTCCTTGTTAAAACTCAGCACATTATTATTTTTGCATAAAGTTGCCATTTGTTGGATGACACGTGTCTCCAATATTTAAATGCCGTTTAGCTCTAAGAAGTATATTTTAAATCATGTAAATGTAGGGATGTAACCAATGCAATCAAAGCGTGTGTTGTTAGTATTTTAAAGCGTCTCTGAATAAATTATTAAAATTAAGTTCCGTAATAGTATATCTTCGTTCAAGAAGTAATCCAGCCATTGTGTAAAAATAAATATGTCTCTGTGATACCATGCGAGTTTTATGTCTTTGCGTTACTTTATAGGAGTTTCAATTGCATTTAAGCGCATAAGCAAACGTGGCGTAATCTCATAATATACTATTACAGTTTATAGTTCCCGCATTCTTTTAGTTTTGTTCATAGTTATTATTATTATCATCAATCCAATGCAACTCACATAAAATGCGTGAATTTATTAAATTGCTGTTTTACGGTGTACTTCAACATGAAACCTGTACATATAACCACATAACAAGTGCATTTCCCATCGTATCCTTGTCTTTCATGCAAAAGCAAAGCTCACTGACGTTCTTATGCCTCAACATCCAGCAGCCTTTGTATGAACTACTGACAACTGAATGTAAAACCTACAAAAGTACCAAGAACTGTGGTTAGACCCCGCTCACGTCTCATTTATCGTTTTGAGGGAGAAGTAACTTACTACTGTAATGATGATGAGAAAGCCTATACTCATACCTCTGCTCTTTGGTTGACTTTCTTTGTAAATACGACAACTTTTTACTGGATCTCGTAAATTATGAATGAAGAATGTGTTTCACAAGTTTTCATTGCGAAACCATAGTTTCACTGCATTTGACGCAACAATTCGGAAAAAATATTAATGATATATGCATTTATTTATTCTTGCAAACTAGAATATGTGCATGCCTATTGGCGATTTCCTATGTATCTTTCATCATGTCGAAGATTAAGATAAGATAATTAGATTGCAGCCGATTGTCATCATCATCGTCAGTCGAATTCATTTGTTCACAAACTATACCGACAATGCAAAAAATATGAGGAAATTGGGGACTAATATGCTACAAAGACTATCCACAAACGAAGCGTGATACTATACTCTATACACTATATGACAAGAGAACCACCAGAAAACATGTTCATATCTTCACCATGCACTTGATGCGTCGCTGTTTGTTCTGTCAGCCTGTAGAGCCAAACGGCCGGCAATGAGTTATTATTATGAGCAGCTTCATCGTGGAGCTGGGTTGCTTCTTTTCTTGTACCCATTCTATGTAAATTCGATATATTTGACTGTTGCACACTCAACAAGTGCAGGACTGCTCTCTTAACATAATAATATCAAGATGCAAAGGAAGATTCGGCCAATTCATCTTGAGAATTGTAAACAGTGCACCTATTCAGGTTTTGAGAATGCCCAGTTGCCCAGCTGTGTTTTGATTGTGCTTCTGGATATTTTCAAACATTTCTGATGGAATTTTAACTTATTACAAATTCAGATCAATTATAAGCAATTCATTTATTTGGTTCCATGTTTACAAACTAGTGGCAAAATTTGGTAAGAATTTAATAAATTTGAAATTAGTTAGAGACAAAAATGCAAGTTATTGGGTAAACATGTTTCGAACTGAATTTCTGTGTTGTAACTCGTAAAATAGCGTCATTGTCTCGTATTGGAAAGTGTCTGCTCAACAAACATCCTTTCCAGTACATGGCTTGTATTTTATCTGCGTATTATGGGAATTCCCGACTCGATTGGATGTTTTAAACTATTTTTCAGCTGCATGTTTAAATGTTTTTTAAATTCCAGGCAAAGGACGTTTTCCCTCCAGCTATATCAAGCCTTGAAACCCAAGTGAAAAAACGAGTCCTTTCATGATTTCCTAGACACCTCGAGCTCGCGAAAAGTAATCATCATAATCATCATCGCTGCACCAAAAATTGTTTCATTGGAATTGCTTTCCTCGACAACACGGATCCTTTGGATTGCAATTTCAGATGAGTTGTATGTTCTATGATTTGCTGTTAATTTAAACTAATATAAAACTGTGGCGATAAAATTTTATCCAACACGAAATTTTATCAGAATCGCTCAAAATTTTGACTTTTTCAAGTCAATTTCGTTTGTGCTATGAGTCTATGAGTTAGTCAAAGAATTTTAAAACAAAATATAACCACAGCAAGCACGGAAAGTGAAATAGTTCGTTAGAAAATTAGTATTTCAAATTAGGCAAATAATGATTTGTTATGATATTTTTATGATGACAGAACTGGATTTAGATGAATAGTTTCGACGCTATTTCACGTTCCACCTGTACGGATGAAAAACAATCTCATCACGGAAAACGTAATTTGTTAATTTTGAACATGCACATAAAAAGAATTAAAACTTGCTTACTTTTTCCTAAAATAGTTATAATTTTCAGGTTTTATTCCAGGTTTAAAAACTCAACTCGTAACAATGACAGATGTACGTCTACCCAAAACCCTTGAAGAATTCTCCAAAACTCTTTCAAGCCCTTCACGATCGTATGGGGAAAGGCTTCAAAATCTCTCTATCTGCACTAACGCCACGCAATCAACTATACTCAACTATTCCGGAAGAGCCCTCATGTTAGGCCGACCTTTAGACACGGTCATGATATTCATGGCAGGTGCATCAGGAGCCGGAAAATCTACAACAATCAACCAGCTTTTTGAAGACAATGAACTCTGCTCAACTAGCGCCTCAACATCTGAAACCAAGGAGCCCGTGCTACTTCGAAAGCTCCTGAGAGTTACCAAAGTATCGCCAACAGTGGTGGGAAAGCTAGCATTTGTCGACGTACCAGGAAGTTTTGACACTGATGCAAAAAATGAAGCAACAAATTTTGCATCCATAGCTAAATTCAGAGAATCAAGCGTTGAGCTTCTGTCCCGGGATACAGCAGCCGTCCCAGTGGAAAGTGGAAGTGTGCAAGTGGCAGCGACTGTCTATCCCAACATAATTTTATTCGTGATAAAAGCCACAGATAACCGTATTGTTGGACCTGATTCCTTTTTCCGGAAATCCCTTGAGTGTTTCAAGCTTCACGGTCTATTTGATAAAAATCATCCCAATTTAATAATTGTCGTGTCCCACGCGAGGAACCTAGGTGGAACCCATGAAGATTTCATGGAACAATTGGAAAAATTGGCAACTAACGTGCGGCAAGTTACCCATGAGGTGTTGGAAGTCTCAGACGTGGAAGTAGTTCCCGTTGAAAACAATGGAAAGAAACAAGGGCTTGAGAAAAAAGGGGACTTTTATTTTCTTCCCAACGGCGAGCTTTTCCACTACAATTTATTTCAAGCAATGCTCAAAGTTTTTGAGAGAAATAATGACCTCATGGGGCGCCTATTTACGGGTTGGTACTTCGGCTCAGACTGTCCAGAAAAGAAGAATAAGGTGGAGGTTGAAAGTTCTGAAATGCAGCTAAACCCTTTGGATGTTGTGGTTGCAGGTCAAGCCCTTAAAAGGCTTAAAATTCCTGTAAGTAACGAGTCCATCGCACCTCAATATAATTTTTCAAGTCTTGGCCACGGCTTTTGTCCAGTAACTGAAACAGTGACGCCTGTATCCCTGCTGAACGAGGATGGTGACGACGCGTCATCAATTCAATCAAAAATTCTGGAGTTTGAGAGCTCAAAGTTTTTGTTACCGAATTTTATCACCCCGTGTATAAACAAAACAAGCAGATTTCAGAGACTTTCTTTCTACGACAAGGAAGAGTACCAAAACTACAAGAAAAATTCATACGGGATCGAAGCCGGATTCAAATTGAGCGTCAGTGCTGGCGCGGAAGGCAGATGGATTGCTGGAGAGCAGGGATCAAATGGGGCTGGTTTAGTAAAAATGGTGCAAGAGATTCAAGTGGCTACATTGAAATTGGACAATCCTAGCGAACGTTTAACTAACGCAAGATTTATCCATGAGCTCATCTCCCTTCCATCTGATTTACAAATGAGACGGACCCGTTTTCGGAACTTCTTTTCCAGATGGGGAACGCACTTGATTTGTGAGCAAGCCGTGGGTGGATCTATTCAGCTCAAGTGCTCACTACGAGGAGCTTCATTGACAGAGACCAAACTTCTTGAGATCGAGGGAAAAATTTCATCAATTTTCCGGGGGATTTTGGGTACCCAAAAATTGAAACTGGGTCTCTTGACAGGATAAAAACTGTAGGAGTTACGAAACGAGGAATTAAAAATTGAAGGAGGTGATCCTCCCAACAATCAGTTCACTGGAGGGTGTCAAATCGAACTCCCAGAATTGCCTTTCTACAATTTTTGGATGATGGGAAACAATGTGAGAGCCTTATGCAAGCCACCAAGGAATACTTAGCAAATAATTTAAATTTAAAAGTCTCCAAGCTACCTATTGTAAGGAGAAACGAAGCCTCTGAAAATGCAATTTGGGATGTAATCAATGCTATAAAAAATGCTGGTCCACACAACTTGTCGCTGGTCTGGTGGTATAGTGATGCTTTTAGCTCTTGGTTTTCTGAAAGCCATTCGATAAATATCTTTCAATGGTGAATTCTTTAATTTAAGAGTTTAATCAACATTGTCATCTTAAACATTGCTTTTGTTATAATAGGACGAAATCTGTATGGAAATTTCATTAGTCTCAACTCAGACTTTTGAACATGTCTAAATATTCAAAAGACTGTATATCATTCATTAATGATTTTTCCTTAAATACTGTAACTAAAGGTGCAAGATGAATTTAATTTTCATATTTTTACATTGAAAAGGCTAATCGTAATAAATTATTTGTTATACATACGGATTTTAAAGATCATGACATAGTAGTTTCCTTCATTTTGATCACGCGGAAACAAAACTAAACTTTGTTGTTTCCCGTACTGATCATCATCATCATCACAATTTTTGCTTTGCCAAATGCCAATCCCTTTCTTTAACGATAAAACATATTTTGTTTGAAGTTCATCTTGTTCCAATGAATACCTATTTAATGCATTCATTTTGGGATGCGAACTCAGCCAACATCATCACATAATCATCATCATCCTTTTGCAACTCACTACGTGTGTAGCGCTATGGGAAATTTGTCAGCTGAATCGCCAAAACCAAATCTCGTATCATTCATTTCTTCGTCAACACAGAGGGTTTCAGCATGAAGAAACTTGAGATTCCGATCATAATTCATTTATTCTATAAAGGCTTTGAATTGATTTTGCAAATTGTTTTAAACAAATATTTTATTCAAAATTCAGATTCCTGTAAAATTTTAAGAGTTAATTAATGTTTGAAATAAGCTAATACATAAGCTGTATAAATTTAAAGTTTGCATAATATTGTCAGCTTTCCAAAGACACACGCACTCATCGTCAGTTAGCAGCCATAGCAGTAGCATTTTAGTGAAGAGCAGTATCCTCCTTTTCTGCCGTCACCTCGACAAATTTGGTTACATGAATTGGAATTCCAGCAAATCGATTGAGAGTGTCCCCCATGTTTTGGCCAGCATTCTATTTCGTAAAAAATACATTGTTAGAACTTTTTGCAGAAGTAATGAGTGATTTACAAAATTTCATTAATAAAATAGTCTAGTTTACCTCCCTGTTGCAGTGGTTCTCTCCCCTGTTGCAGTGGTTCTCCCCCTGTTGCAGTGTTGCCCTGTTGCAGTGGTTCTCCCTGTTGGCAGTGGTTGTCCGCTGTTGCAGTGGTTCTTCCCCTGTTGCAGTGGTTCTGGCGGCGAAGCCTCGCAAACAGTCAGCATCCCGATTGCAATGCAAAGAACGACGATTCCAACAATGACACGGGACATCATGATGAATTTGTGTTTGTATTTGTTAAACCGTTTGAAAAGACTGATAACTGAGCTGGAAAATTTTGCCATTTTATACGTTTTGTAATGGAAGTACCCAAATTATATAAATGTAGTTTAGCCAGGAAAGAGCCATTGCGAAGAAAACAATAGAAATTGAGGTAGCTGAAGGTATTTGAATACATTTCAGTTAATGTTATATTGATTTGCCTGATCTACCTCGAATTGAGAAGGTTGGCTGCACCGATGTTGTACTTTGCGACAAATTAGCATAACAGATGGCTCAAATAATATTATGTTTGAGGGATGTTGGCATGATTTTGTCCTTACCTGGAAATTGCAATTATGTGACCGCAAAATAGGTTTATTACGGGTAAATGGACATGTTAATGAGTGTGCCTATGTTCATAAGTACCCAAATATTTTAGAAGAGAAATAGGTTCGTTACGACGAAACATTACCATTAATAATTATTTCAGTCAACTACACCTGCCTGCTAAAACAATCTTTTTATTGAAGTATTGCAAATGACTCCAACGTTTTTCTCGTATTATTATCTTACAGAGCCGAACAATTTTCATGACGGTCGTTTTTTCCTCTACGGAAGTCCCATTCTATAAATTATTAAGAAACTGGTTTTACAGCACAAAAAATTGGTTTAAATGTGTATTTTTTAAATACACACTACTAGTTTATTTCAGTACTCTAAAACTACTTTATAAATAGGGAAAACGCCATTTGTTACATTTGTAAGATATAGAAAATCCTTTTCTTCTTCCACGGGACCTTTCGTTAACCTTGTATGTGAAGTTTTTTTAATGAATTTATTAAACCAGCTCTCATCAAAAGGCACATGGAATGATATTTACTGTTTTGAAACACGTTTTTTTCTGTGTGAACTAACGAGGATATGGTCGGAGGTGATTCTGGCCGATTTGGATGAAACTCATGGAGAACGTTCATTTACATGAGACATAAACATACCAAGAATATGGTGTGGTCGCCGCCAAGCATTTGGGAAAAAATCGAAAATTTCAGATTTTTGTCAAAATCTAAAATCGTCAGGGGATTTAACACGGGAAATCCAAATTATTGAGTGTTTTCGAATTTTCTGACAAAAAAATGAAAATTTCGAAAATTCGATTTTTTTGAAAATCTGCCTAGACTTGGACCCTCAAAAATTTGGATTTCCCCATGTTAAATCCTATAAGGATTTTGGATTTCGGCAAAAATCTGAAATTTTCGTTTTTTTCCCAAATGCTTGGCGGCGAACGCACCATATTCTTGTTACGTTCATTTCTCATATAAATTAACTTTCTCCATGAGTTTCAGCCAAATCGGCCAGAATCACCTCTGACCATATCCTCGTAAGTTCAAACTCATAGTCCAATATCCGAAGTTTTATCATGTTATGTTTAGCACACTAGCATACGTCTTAAAAGTTACAACACTCACAATCCAACTTAACTTTGTTCTGAAAAACATTATATTTACTACTATTCTTTATTACAGGAAACCACAAAACGAGACCTCGAAAAAATAGCAAAATATTTCTAATTATTACAATGAGCTCCACATGAGTCATCCTATAAAAATATTTTATTTCGTTTCTATTATAGTGGCGTTGGATAATCTAGCTTTGCTACTTTGACATTCGTACTTAAACCGCAAGCCACCACAACACTTCTTTGGACACCATTAAAAGTCTTAGAAAATAACAGTTTTCTGATTACAAATTAGTTGCACCCTACGAAGTAAGGTGTGCGAGGCATTTTATTTACTCATTTTATTTTAAAATGGAAACAAGATCCATTAGGTATTTCCTGGTTTTTCTGAAGGGACTGTGGATAAGCGTTTGGGTACAGAAACAGTTTGAAGGTGAATTCAACTTGTTGTCTCTGTTAATCACCTTTGGAATTGAGTTGAGTTGCGTTACTTTGCTTCTGTCAAGAATCTTGCCTACTTACTTCAGTGCAAAGGAGTTCAGTTGCTGCTTTACTCTATGCACTTTGTCAATTTCAGACCGAATATGCAAAACAGTGGTTGGTGGAAATGCAAAAGGTCAAAAGATACAAAAATGTAATTATGAATCCAAACAGAGGAGAAGATGCACTTCATTCGGGCGAACTTGGTCGCAGTATGAATTGAAAATTGTCATTAGTTAGCAATAACATGAAGTACTCTTTCTAATCTTTTTTTTATATGTCTTAAGCTTAAACAGAATTTTTCCGGGGTTGCCACATTTCTTTGTGGTCACTGCTTTATATGGAGCAATTAAGCTCGCAGAGTGGAATCTTGAAGCGGCACTAACGTCGGGTCAATAAACCTTCCACCATTAACAGTGGCGGGTTTACCGTCAGATTTGAGAATTTATTTCACACATGTTCTATGATTACATGCAATCTTGTATACCCCAAACGTTTCGTAAATTAATATGGGAATTACTTGAAAAAATTGTTTCGGATGCATCATTTTGCACATTAATTTTTGTGAACGAAAATACGAATAAATTGCACAATAATTTTTATCAAGCACGAAGAATTCATTAGCGATCAGTTTTTAACAATAGCCAATAAACCTGGCTGTCGATCGTGAAAAAAACAATCTGGCAAAATATAAACGAAGTAGGTTAAATTCTGATGTGTTTGATCGTTGCGAATTGATACCTCTTCGGCAAACAATTGACAAACAAAAGTTAGGTTTTTTAACATTGGTAAGAAGGACGATACGCTATTGAGCTTGTTTAGAGTACGTTGCGGATTGGTACGTATCTTTCAAGAAATATAATATGTTCCAACGGTCATAGGGCAAAGGTGTCGTGAGTTCGTACATAGTATCACTATACAAGAGCATTGCACATCGTCTCTTTCATGCAAAAGCAAAGCTTACTGACGTTCTCATGCTACACATCCAGCAACCATCTGATGAACTATTTGCAGCTGACTGCAAACGCTTATGGAAGTACAAGCAGTTGTGGTTAGACCTCGCTTACATCTCATTTTGCTTTTTGAGGAGAGAAGTAGCATCTTACTTCATAGTGATTAAGCTTTGAAAATATATTTAACTGTAGAAACCATTATTGCTTTCCTTTTTCATCAGTTCACTTTCTTTGTGTATAACTAACAACGTTTACCTGATCTCCGATAGTTCATTAATTATGAATGATGTATTCGCTTTGATGCATCCTTTTTAAGTTCAACATTTGAATAAACATTTCAAGTTTCCTATGAAACTTTCAGTACGTCTAGCCTGACGATTTATTAGCTGAACCGGTGTTAACCTAAACAAAATGTACGACAACCAAGATGAATATAATACGGAGTGTATTTATGCAAATACGTTATATGTTATTTAATTTATCATAACCAACGCCAAACCAGCTATCAATTAGGTGAGAGGTGACTCCTATGAATAGAACGTGCCAAAAAGTGTTCCAACCCTAGGGAACGTTTAACTAACCCTAGATTTATCAATGAGCTCGTCTCCCTTCCATCCGAGTTTACAAATGAGACGGCCACCCGATTTCGGAACTTCTTTTCCAGGTGGGGAACGCACTTGATTGTGAGCAAGGCGTGGGTGGATCTATTCAGGCTCAAGTGCTCGCTACAAGGAGCTTCATTGACGGAGATAAAACTTCAAGAGATCGAGGGAAATGTTCGTCAATTTTCCGGGTGATTTTGGGTACTCCAAAGTTTGAAACTTGGTCACTTGCAACAGGACTCAAAACTGTCGGTGTTACAAACGAGGAATTGAAAATTGAAGGAGGTGATCCTCCAACAATCAGTTCACTGGAGGGTGTAAATCCTTCAGAACTCCAAAACTGGGTGAAAACCATCCCAATGAAACCAGTGAAATTAAAACAAAGTATGAAGTTATGTCCTTACTACGATTTATTGGATGATGGGAAACAATGTGAGAGCCTTAGTCAAGCTACCAACGAGTATTTAGCGAATAATTTGAATTTAAAAGTCTCCAAGCTCACTATTGTAAGGAGAAACGAAGCCTCTGAAAATGCAATTTGGGATGTAATCAATGCTATAAAAAATGCTGGTCCACACAACTTGTCGCTGGTCTTGGTGGTATAGTGATGCTTTTAGCTCTTGGTTTTCTGAAAGCCATTCGATAAATATCTTTCAATGTTGAACTCAAGATAAAATCAAGAATTTAGTCAACATTACCATCTTATACATTGTTTCTGTGATAATCGGTGAATATTTGTATGGAAACTTTATTCATATAGATTTCGTTCGTCTCAACTCAAACTTTTGGACATGTCTAAATATTTAAACATTTTGTTTGCCAAATACTGTAACTGAAAGGAAGAAACAATCTGAAAGGTCAATTTGTTTTTCATATTTTGTACAATGAAAAAAGGTAATCGTAATAAATTATTTGTTATACATACGAATTTTAAAGATCATTCCAGAGTTTGAATGCCGTGCCATGCTTCATTTAATTCATGCGGAAAACAAAACCAAATAACATGAAACTGCATA
This sequence comes from Orchesella cincta, assembly GCA_001718145.1. Classification (NCBI taxonomy): domain Eukaryota; kingdom Metazoa; phylum Arthropoda; class Collembola; order Entomobryomorpha; family Orchesellidae; genus Orchesella; species Orchesella cincta. The sequence continues at coordinate 4,911 of LJIJ01003496.1, read as the reverse complement.
AAAATTAAAAAATATTCATTTGCAAGATTATATAATGAGGTGGAACACCGTTGGCTCCCGTACTGATCATCATCATCATCACAATATTGTTTTTTCTGACATTATGAACTACATAATGAGTATAAGTATAGCGAAATACGTAACCTGTACATAAAGTCATGTAACTAGCGCTTTAAAAAAACTGCAACGTTGCCGAAATTGCGTTCCAGTTGTATATTTGTAAAAAATTTAAGTTCTCTGCATTTTTGCGATGCGTTTTTGCGCTCTATTGGCTTTTAAAATCGCAACGTAAGAACCGTCGTATTCACATCATTTTTTCGGAAACAGTTCAGAATTTATGTGTATGGTGAACTTCAAAAGTACATTTGAAAACCTGTAAAGCTATGTGAATACTCAACTTTTTTAATTATATTCATGTATTTTCGGATTTCAGAGCTGCGTCTGCTACCCTTTTTACATTTTTATGTTCGTCATCATCATCCGTCAACACCATCCGCAATGTACCTTTCAAAAACGAAGAAATTCTAATATTCCGATGTACAAACAAAAATGATCTAGAAATGAAACATATTATGCTCTTCTAAGAAAAAAGAGAAGAACCACAAAAACATACTCGCCTTGAATTTGAGGATTGAATACGTTTTTAAGGGAATATGTAATGTAGGGGTTGTATACCTTTCCTTTCATTACCATCATTAACAATTTGTAGCTTGGCTTGTAGGCCTGGTGTGAGTTGGATATTTCTTCGCATAGTTTTTTATCACCGATTGCATACGGACAGAGAATCATTCTGTTGAACAAGCCAGAAACACATTTTTGGAGCAGCTCTACCGTGACCATTTTTTGCTTTAATTTATGTTTTGTCATACCCATTCCATTTCGAAATTCAATTGATTTTTCTATCGTATTTGCAACACGTACATATATAACTCTTACTGCCTTCACGAAAGAGTGTAAAAATAATGCCAACTCATCTTGGAAAAAACTTTGACTCGTTTGGTTGACTCCTCTCACAGTTTTGCATCTGTGCATCACAGGTTGAGTTGCAATTTATTCAGCTGCGTTGTAACTGCGCATCTGAGAATTAAAAGTGAACATTTTAGGAAAACTTAAATTTTTCTAGTTCAGCTAATTTAATGTAGTCAGTGAAAAAGGTTGATTAATTGCTGTTTATTGTGACTAATTGTTGTTATTGAAAACCGTCAATTATTCCATTTCTGGTTTTTTACTTTTACAATTTTTTATCAATTTTTCTTGACACGACTTGCTTCGTTTCCTTACTGAAGCATTGATGCAAATTCATCCTCCATAAAATAAAAGATGCTGCGGATTGTATACACTTTTTGGGACATGAATTACTATAAATTTGTAAACTCAGTAAGCCAATTCCCAAACTTTAAGTCAATCGCCCAGTCTTTTGTGCCGCTTTTTTTTTAACACCTGGCTTAGGCGTACATGGAACTTACAAATTCCTCCAACTAAAGATGAACAAATGAGGGATTTTTAAAAAGCCATATACATGCATCATCAGCAGCAGCATGATGGGAACAAGTGACACAAACAATAGCAACCACTATAAGACTGTTATTTACGGAAACGTGCACTAACTAGATTTTGAGATTCAGGTGATTTGATTGCTTTGTTTAAGAAAATCAGCAAAAAAATCGTGGCCATTTTGAAATTTTGAAAATTTATTCATTTCTTTTAGTGGTGGTTCGAAAAGCGATCAAAAATCATAAATGTGAATGTAAATTACGAGAACACAAAATATAGTAATATATTTTGAGATGAATTGTTTGTTATGTATTCTAGCAAGAAAATGATTTTTAAAACTCTCTGTATATTCTTTCATTCGTATTATGTCTTGCATATTTCTGTATTATCACTGCAAAGTCTTTAAAACGTGTTATTTTGTTTGTTTTTAAAAGGCGTTTACAAGAAAGAAATATTGAAAATGGAACCTCATCATAATCATCATCGTCATTTCGAGATAGATCCAGATAAAAAACGCTGTCACCGATGTTTAGTATTCCGAAGCAATCTTGACGTTTCGGATTTGAGGTTCAGATAGACTAGACTTTTTAATAATATATGGCTCGTGTAAATTCCTAAACGGGATAAGTAGTATCAGAAGTAATTATAATCCAATATTTCAACTTTCTGATAAGCGATGACAATGAGAATAATTTGAAAACTACATCTGGGGCACAAAAAAACTAGGGGTAAAAGTGACGTAGGTGTTTAATTCAGCATTGGAAACAACCGTTTAACACTCATATAGTTCTAAAAAGAGGGAAAACTCTATTTGTTTTAGAGTTTTAAAAGCTATTGAATTCTGTGTCTTTTGTGGATGTCCACGTAGTGATTTTGATTTAGCGGAATAGTTAAAGCTAAAGGAAGATATAAACGAAGATATATGCCAAAGCAAGTACGGAACTTTTTAAAACCTGGATTTATTTATTTATTATTAATCATGGAGTACACTTCAATCCACGTTTACGTAACACCGAGTTGGTTGCTGGCAATCAGATTTTGAGCGTTGAGCATTTTTTATCAACGTTCAAATTAGTGTCCTGTCCTCGATATCTGGAGAGATCATTTACTGGTGGGCGTGGCACAATAATAAATACACACAGCCCAAGAAATTTTAAAACAGTGAAATTTACGGCTTTATAGAATTTTAAATAAGGTTTATACTAAGCAAACCTGCCTGCGAGTGTGTTTATATTGGGCTATGCTATGTTTAGAATTTGTTGAGACAGTTATAGTCAAGGTTATTAAGGTGTCATGAAAAAGTACTGCAACTACATTGTGTTTTTTTATTTGAGAGTTCAGTAAAAATAAGAGGGAGAAGTAATGTAACTTTCCCCCAAATTCAATTCAAATGGATTTGCTGCCTTACTTAATAATGTTTACAACATAGTAATAGGAGATTTTATAATTTTAATGCAACTATAAAATGTATAAGAGTAGAAAAATTACCAGTCGTTTTCATGGCATGAAATTATTTGATCAAATATTGTGTATAGCGCTCACATTTCAATCTTAATCTATGTTGAGAATCGATAACATTTCGTTCAAAAATTCCGACTAGACAATGAAACGCATACTAGAATTCAATGAACAGCAGAATATTTTAGTATCTGTCGTGTATTTGTCATTTTTGTAGCAAAAACTAGCAATGTAAGAGTATTGTAAACAATAGCAAATTTGTGGATAGGTGTTTGTCTGGCGGGCTCCTCAGCCAAATTACATTTATCAATGAAAGCAGGTAATACCGTTTGGCCACATAAGAATTGTAATGCAAACAGGATGGACCTGCTCCATTTCAATGGAAAATACATTAAAATAAATAATTAAGGGCATTCAAAATACAAGATTATTTAGAAATTCAGAACTGTTACATATACAAATGCTGATTGTTAAGGATATTTAAGAAAGTTTTTGGATTTATTTCTAAACAACTTATTAAGAGGGTATGAGAGTAAATTGTCTCAGATGAGTTAAAACGAAACACAATAGCTTTGGTGTTGTTATATAAACAAATGACAATCATAACACGATATGATACTACTCTTGACAAAAATGCGAAAAAATAGTGTAAGCTTGGTTATCATGGCATTTCTGAGGGTATCTAAGAAATCACCATATAATATCTAAAGACACATAATATAACCCTAAAATACAACTCACTGATTCGCCCAAATATTGAACTAAACATGTATTTTAAGGCAGACAACAGGTTTTGACCAGCCTGAAACTCAGTGTTAATCTGGCACAGGGCGGCAATTTGAATAGGAATTTAATAGCTACATGGAAGCGGTAATAATACTTTAAATTATTTTTCTAACAAAAGCAGTGCGGAGACAATATTTGAACTTGGTAAATTGGTGTGTGAAATTATGAACACTTCAATCGTTGCCCGTAACTTGCTCGAACCAAATGCTAATCTGAATAAAAAAACTGCGATGGAATTGAAAAATATACAAGAATTCAAAAAAATTATAATCGCATATTTACATTCTTACGCCAAATAAGTACAGTTGGTAAGCAACAGTACATCTATTTACAGATAACAGGACTACTGTAACTCAGTCATAATTGCTTTTTGAGTGCAAAAATGTATTCATATGCAAAATAAATGGTGAGGTTGATTTTTACCACCAGGGGTATGGTTGGGCGCCGTCTTTTGCAACATCCTGACGAAAAAAAAGTATTATGATAAACATGGGATTTTGGTTGGACTTCTTGATCCAGAAATGACATACTAATTTATTCAGGCTAGATGCAGAAAATGACGAGGTAGAGGATGATGAAAGGATTATCGGCAATTCGATAAGATTGCTCGCTAATTTAATCAAACAATGTTCTCTCCGGTGCAAAGAAAATATTTTGCTGTATAGATAAAACATCTCCGCAAAATTGAAATGGTAGCGGTAGAAAACTGTGTGTTGATTTATATTTCTTACTGAATAATGCAGAGAAAAATCTGACGAGTTTGTTGTCATTGAAAATGGTATGAAGATAAAACTTGTATATTGTTAAGATTATTACTGAATAAAATTTGTTGAAACCTCGTAACTTTCCAGGACCGAGTTAAAGCCAATGTAAGTTTTACTTGGATGCCAGGAAAATATTTTTAGATCAATATAAATGTAAATTAGTAAACTAGCTACCAAATGTATAAAATTATCTAAAACAACCCAAAATTATTTCACGTCTTTTTATGTGTACGTACGTATGTGTTTATATATTTCATTCTCTTACATTTTTATGTTAAGCAGGACACAGTTCAAGGTAGAAACTTGTTAAGTGATACATAAAAGTCAACAGTTTGTACCAGATGAAATAAAAACTAAAATTTTTAAAAATTGTAAAAGAACTGCGGCGATTCTGCTAAACATCCAACAA
>LJIJ01003495.1:0-18806 GCA_001718145.1 Orchesella cincta | reverse complement strand
ACGCTATTGGCTTTGCACTGATTTCCACAAAAGCAATTGATTCTGAAAAACAAACAATTGCAGCGTCTAATTTGCAGCAGTTCACTCAGGACTGCGCTATGTGTGCCTTTGGATAGGCTGAAGAGAAGGGGGAAAATCAACTTAACAAGTTTTAAAAATTGTTTCGAGACAAATCACCCTTTCTTCTCTTCCATATAATCCGTAATACATCGAATTTTTAGTCGTAATTATGTTTTTTATTCAAAATCGACCTCCCATCAGGTTGTCCTTTGAAGTGTGTTTGCGAATAAGATTATAAATCAGTATTTCAAAAAATGTTAGATTCTATCAGCCTTCAGCAAACGCCTAATCGCCTGATATTCTTCTAATTGGACTCTTTGGTGCTATCCGGAAATTGTATTTCAATTTTTAAACGGCTTGAGTTTTAAAATTCATGGCCGTAAAAGCAATTTCTAGCAATATTTTAACGTCATATCTTATTAAAAAGCACAGACTACTACTGCGTTGCTTCTCAGGTTTGATGACAAATTGTTTTCTCCGGTGTGTGTAATGCTTAGGGAAGATGGAATGGGCTTAGCCAGAACTAATTCGACTGACCTGACTGATTCAACCAAAACGAATGTGTAGAAAGGAAATTTGTAATAAAATCTGCGGATATGACGTGGATAATAATCGGAAGTAGAGTTCACATCGTGATTGCAAATTGCAGAATCGTATTATAAGACATAGCACGTAGTAGCCGATTTATGGGAATTACGATTCTATTGTTTTTCACTCATTTTTTCAACCCATGCTCAGAACATCAATGCTTAATGTAAGGCTTCATTTAGTATAGCCAAACAGCTTCAACTCGCCACATTGGTTGTGATTTTTTCTGGCGAATAGATATGCGAATTTATATTAAAAAGTCCAGATTGAAAAGAATCAAATCAATCCATTAGGAATATTTTGAAAATACCTTTACCGTTTGCTGCGTATTTTTGTCCTCTTTTTTGGTCTCAGACACAGCCCTAAATGCAGTTTTTAGCTAGTGGTAGCGTTTTAAGGCTAGTTGGCTAGCTTTTTTCTTTGTAAAACCATCCAGAAGAGATGAATTACGACCTTCAGTTTGAGAGGTTTATTAGTGACATGAATAATACTTATAGATCAATTTTTATTTGGTTCGTTGTTAATAATATGAAATGTGTGCTCTTGCTCACTGCCATTTATTAACTTTCTGTAAATCCAATAAATAATATGTCAAAATAGGTAAGTTCTGTAAAGTTTTCTAGGATTTAGGAAGCCGATTAAAGTCAAGAAATGGTTTCGGACATTCTGTAATACTTTCTTAGGTCCGGTATTATTGAACTGTAATGATTTTCAGGCATAAATGTTGGGTTACAACAGTTATCAAGCAACCTACCTCTTCATTGCATCATAAGACCACGAAAGAATATGACAACATTGCAAGCAAATATTATATTTTGTAGTGAACTTGTCTTCCAAACTGACGATTAAAATGAATATGCAACAAAATCAAAATAATATAAAATCACAATGAAGATAACTTATACTGTTGTTCTTGTAATGACAACTCTTAGGATTACAACTTGATGTCAGAAAACAATCAACCGCATCAATTACATATAATGAATTTTTCATATGGCTAACAAACTCCATTGAATACTTGATACCGTATTTCTTACAAGCAACAATTTAGGACGATACCGCATATCATAACCACACGGTATAGTTAAATTAAAATGATCAGCAGTTGGTTACTCACCATTTAAAATGCATACAACTTTTGGATATCCATTGTTACTCCGGAAGTGCTGGTTTACCACATTTAGAATGTGTAAAGCCTTGTAAACAATTTGATTTTAGTTGAATTTGTTATCTACAAACCTTTTCAGTTGGGCTCGTTTTATGGCTGAGTAAAACTAATAACACTTCTTCACACTTCATTTACATGAACATTTCTGGCTCATTGTTACATTCCTCAGCGTTTCCACTCAAATTTTGAGTTTGAGTGAAACTGAAGTCCGGGACGAAGCTGATATAACAGGTTTAAGAAACCTAAACATTCAAAAAGAACTCGAAGTTTGCAACGAGCACGATACCATTTCAAAAACATATTGCAATTGCAATGTTGACGTAGTTAACTGTGATTTTACAGGTTTCCTACTCAACAACCAAATCCATGCCTGCTAAGTTTGTCGACTCTAAACATTTGCGCTGGCCTTGTATGATAATTGAGTTTTAATTATATTCTAGATGGAGTTATCCATTTCCGGATTTGCAATTCCTAGTAGAAACTCGCGAGTATGCATCTGCAACACTCCCAATGACCTTACCTTAACATTTGGAAAAACATTTCTACCGATCCGAAATCAAATACATCGATTGATCTATACAATTTGAAGGTGTAGGCCTAGTCTAGATGGAGGATTTAGCACAAATTTTAATGGAGATTATTATATCAGGTTTGACCCTGATTCCTGAAATACATAGCTATGAGTTTGGAAGAGGTGAAGATGGTGAAACCCAAAATTTACAAGGTAAATTGCTCTAGATTTTAATAAAAACTAATGCAAAGATGTATTGTCCACAGATCACAATAACTTAACATATTATAATTTTCAGATGTGAGTTGTTTGTTCTCCCATAAATGTAAACCAAAGGTTTTAAAAAAACTCTCCTGTTCATCGAAAATACGTAATAGGATACATTCATTCCGGGGGAATTAGCGACTTGGCACTTGTGGAAGACCATCATCTCTAAAATCTGTCCAAATTGACCAGGTTCATATAATGGGAATAAATTCCAATAATCCCTCAAACAGACATAGCCATAGTTGGCTCTACTTTTAAAGCGTGGCAGATTCAGGAATACAACTTCGAACAGACCACGAACTTGATATAGCCAGACGTATTTAATATACACCAAATTCTCTATGGAGTAGTATTTATTTAAACTACTTATTTTTTGAGTATACAATTGCTTAACATTTCAATTTATGAATTGATAAATTCAACAAAATAAAATTAATTTTCAGACTACATTGACAGACTCAATATAGTCCGCTCGGAAATACCTTCTGGTATCATTAATTCATTCGATTGATGCAAAACGGATTGTGTCTTTTGGAACAACATTTATCTCACATGGACGACCACACTTTCAATGATATGCGGTATTCGCATTTACTGGTAAGGTGTATCTATGATGAATTATCTAGAATTATTTATTGCATTTAAATTGGCATGGTATTTATGAAACAGAAATTCCATTTTGTTAGACCGGGTTATATCCATCAAATACAACACAGTTTTCCTTGATAAACGAGTTATGGTCCACAGTCAACCTGGTTCTTCAAACGGGTCTCACGGTTATTCTTACTGAAAATGTTTTGGGAAGCTGCATATCCTGCGCGACTGGTTTGTTGAATAATCATTTTTAAAACATGGTTAATAGGTATTCGTTTTAAAATAAGAACACATATGTAAAATAATATAGTAATTTTCTACATTTTTTGCAAGGCTGCGCAGGTAATATCAGTGCCGCTCTCGAGAAAATGTTCATGAATTTTGAAGCAGTTGTGAAGCCTGCAGTCTGCCCTTTCAGCCCCAAATTTTAATAATATGTGGCCTTGACAAGTCAATAGCGACAAACTCTACCTTCTGGTTTCGGAAAACGACAACGGAGGAGAAAGCCTGTACCAACCTTAACTTTATTGCTACCCTCATGATGAGTAAGTACAGAATTGGGGTCAAACTACGGAGCTGATTTAGACGGAGTTTTGGTAAAGTCACGTATTTGACGAAACGACGCGAATTCAGCAGACAGCCTTGGTAGCTACGATCTGCTGTAAACTATTGTTATAACTGTCCTTGTCGTTCAGCAGTCTCGAAAATGTAGGATTCATTAAATAAACGATGTATAAATATGAAAAGTGTAATAGAATGAAATTTAAATGGGACTTACTGATAAACAAATGATTATGTTACAAACAAATAAATAAATGCTAGATAAAGGGTAAAAGGTAGTAGTGTGAGTACAAGTTTTGAGTTACTTCTGTCTTTGTTATACAATCTTTCTTGATATATTTAAGGTAGGTAATTCGGTCGCATTATGATTTAATTTCAAGCCATCCGCCCACACGTTTTGTTAACTTGACGTTACTACATTACAGAAGAAACAAACATGGGGACAATTCGAAATCAAGAATAATAGGATATGAGCATGGAAAAAAAGAAGTTTCATGAACTAATACAGTCGTGTATAGCATAGTTAATATCCTTTCCATGCTCAATCCGTATTATTCTGATTCGAATTGTCCCATTGTTTGTTTCTTCTGTATGTAGGTAACAGTCAAGTCAATTAACAATAAGTGGGCGGTTACAATGGACTTGGAATAAATCAATTGCGAGCCGAAACCACCTTAAATATTATGAAGAAAGTATTGTATATACATAAGAAAATAGTGGGGACTCAAATACTTTACTCAACACTATTACTTACCTTTATCTATCTAGAATCTTATCTTGTTTGTTTGAATCATATTCATTTGTTTATCAATACAATCCCATTTAAATTTCATCCCTATTAACACTTTTCGTATTATATACATCGTTATTTGAATGAATCCTACATTTTTTGAGACTGACTGACAGGACAAGGGACATTATAACAATAGATTACAGCAGCACTCCTACTTTACCAGGCTGTTCTGCTGAATTCGCGTCGTATCGCAAAATCCCGTGACTTTACAAAACTCCGTCTAATCACCTCCGTAGTTGACCCCAATCAAAGTACTGTACTCATCATGATGGTGGCAATAAAGTTAAAGTTGGTACAGGCTTTCTCCTCCCTTGTCGTTACTTCCGTACCAAAACCAGGAAAGGTAGAGTTTGTTGCTATTGACTTGTCAAGGCACATATTATTAAAATTTGGGGCTGAAGGCAGACTGCTAGGCTTTCACAACGCTGCTTCAAAATTCAATGAACATTTTCGAGGGAGCGGTCACTGATATTACCCCTGCGAAGCACCTTGAAAAATGTAAAGAAAATTACTAATAATTTAAATAATAAACCCTTACATTATGATTGTTCTTTATATATAAAAATAAATACCTATTAACACCATGTTTTAAAAAGGGATTATTCAACAAGTTCAGTTGCGAGCAATTGCAACTTCCTAAAACATTTTCAGTAAGAAAAGCCTGAGACCCGTTTGAAACAGGGTTGACTGTGGACCAAACTCGTTTATCAAGAAAACTGTGTTGTATTTGATGGATATAACCCGGTCTAACAAAATGTGTGTTTTTGTTTCATATATTCATGCAATTTAAATGCAATAAATAATTCTAGATAATTCATCATAGATACACCTTTACAGTAAATGCCGAATACCGCATATCATTGAAAGTGTGGTCGTCCCATGTGAGATAAATGTTGTTCCAAGACACAATCCGTTTTGCATCAATCGAATGAATTAATGGATACCAGAAGGTATTTCCGAGCAGGACTATATTTGAGTCTTTCAATGTAGATCTGGAAAGTACATTAATATTTTGTTGAGTTAATCGGTTCCTAAATTGAAATGTTAAGCATTGTATACTCAAAATTCTTTTAGTAATACTTGCTACTCCATGCAAGAGAATTTGTATGTAAATTAAAATACGTCCTGGCCATAAACAAGTTCGTGGCCTGTTCGAAGTGTATTCCTGAATCTGCCACGGCTTTAAAAGTAGAGCCAACTATAGCTATGTCTGTTTGAGGATTATTGGAATTTATTCCATTGTATTGAACCTGGTCAATTTGGACAGATTTTAGGATGATGGTCTTCCACAAGTGCAAGTCGCTAATACCACCGGAATGAATGTTTCCTATTACAGTATTTTCGATGAACAGGAGAGGTTTTGTAAACCTTTGATTTGCTTTTATGGGAGAACAACAACTCACATCTGAAAATTACATATTTGAAGTTATTTGTGATAATGTGGACAATACATCTTTGCATTAGTTTTTATTAAAATCTATAGCAATTTACCTTGTAAATTTTGGATTTCACCATCGTCACCTCTTCCAAACTCGTAGCTATGTATTTCAGGAATCAGGGTCAAATTTGATATATATAAATCTCCATTAAAATTTGTGCTAAATCCTCCATCTAGACTGGCTGCACCTTTCAAGTTGTATAGATCAAATCGATGTATTTGATTTTGGATCGGTAGAAATGTTTTTCCAAATGTTAAGGTAAGCTCATTGGGAGTGTTGCAGATGCATACTCGGCGAGTTCTACTAGGAATTGCAAATCCGGAAATGGATAACTCCATCTAAATATAATTAAAACTACAATTATCATACAAGGCCAGTCAAATTTTTTAGGCGTGACAAACTTACAGCATGATTTGGTTGTTGAGTAGGAAACCTGGTAAAATCACAGTTAACTACGTCAACATTGCAATTGCAATATGTTTTTGAAATGGTATCGTGCTCGTTGCAAACTTCGAGTTCTTTTTGAATGTTTAGGTTTCTTAAACCTGTTATATCAGCTTCGTCCCGGACTTCAGTTTCACTCAAACTCAAAATTTGAGTGGAAACACTGAGGAGTGTAACAATGAAAAATACCAGAAGATGCTTCATGTTAAATGTTGAAGTGTAAACTGAAGTGTGAAGAAGTGTTATTAGTTTTACTCAGCCTTAAAACGAGCCCAACTTAAAAGTAATAAACTAAAATCAAATTGTTTAGAAGGCTTCACACATTCTAAATGTGGTAAACCAGCATTTCCGGAGTAGCAATATATATCAAAAGGTTGTATGCATTTTAAATGGTGAGTAACCAATTGCTGATCATTTTAATTTAACTATACCGTGTGGTTATCATATGGCGATATCCTAAATTGTTGCTCACAAGCAATAAATTATCTAACATATTCAATGGAGTTTGTTAGCCATATGACAATTTTTTGCATGTAATTGATGCGGTTGATTGTTTTCTGACGTCAAGTTGTAATCCTAAGAGTTGTCATTACAAGCACAACAGTATAAGTTGTCTTCATTGTTATTTTATATTATTTTGATTTTGCTGCATATTCATGCGTGGAAGACAAGCACTGCAAATATATATTTTTCGTGCAATTTTGTCATGTTCTTCGTGGTCTTATGATGCAATGAAGAGGTAAGTTTGATAACTGTTGTAACCCAACATTTTATGCCTGAAAATCATCACAGTTCAATAATACCGGACCTAAGAAAGTATTTCAATATGTTCGAAACCATTCACGACTTTTCATTAGCTTATTAAACTACTAAACCCATGTCTGAACTTTACCTATTTTAAAAATTAATTTTTGGATTTACAGAAAAATAAATAAATGGCAGTGAGCAAGAGCACACATTTCATATTGTTCACAACCGAACCCAAATAAAAATTAGGCTATAATATTATTCATGTTACTAATAAATCTCTCAAACTCTGGATGGGTTACAAAGAAAAACCACTAGCTAAAACCGCTACCACTAGCTAAAACTGCATTTAGCTGTGTCTTAAGACCAATAGGAAACAAAACCTACAAATGGTTTTTCAAAATATTCATAATGGATTGATTGATTCTTTCAATCTGGACTTTTAATATAAATCCGCATACTATTCCCAGAAAAAAATCACAACCAATGTGGCGGGTGAACTGTTTGGCTATACTAAATGAAGCCTTACATTAAGCATTGATGTTTGAGCATGGGTTGAAAAAATGAGTGAAAACAAATCGTAATTCCATAACATCGTATACGTGCTATGTCTTATAATTACGATTTCTGGCAATTTGCAATCACGATGTGAATCTCTACTTCCGATTATTATCCACGTCATATCCCTAGATTTATTACAATTTCCTTTCTACACATTCGTTTTGGTTGAATCAGTCAGTCAGTCGAATTAGTTCTGCTAAGCACCCATTCCATCTTCCCTAACATTACAACACCGGAGAAAACAATTTGTCATCAAACCTGAGAAGCAACGCAGTTAGTATCTGTTGCTTTTAATCAGATATGACGTTAAAATATTGCTAGAAATGCTTTTACCCAATGATTTGTAAAACTCAAGCCGTTTAAAAATTGAATACAATTTCCGATAGCACCAAAAGTCCAATTAGAGAGAATATAAGGCGATTAGCGGTTGTGAAGGCTTATAGATCTAACATTTTGAAATACTGATTTAAATCTTATTCCAAACTTCAAAGGAAACCTGCATGGGAGGTCGATTTTGAATAAAAAACAAATTACGACTAAAAATCATGTATACGGATTATTATGGAAGAGAAGAAAGGGTGATTGATCTCAACAATTTTTAAAACTTGTTAAGTTGATTTTCCCCCTTCTCATTCAGCTATCAAAGGTCACACATAGCCAGTCCTGAGTGAACGCTGCAATTAGAGCTCAATTGTTTGACGCTATTGGCTTTGCACTATTTCCAAAAAAGCAATTGATTCTGAAATTTATCAATGGTTAAATAGAACTTAATTATTAAGTCTTAATAGTTGTCGTATTTTTTCAACGTTTATAAATTTTTACTGCCTATCTTAATTTGCAAAATATGAATTTTTTATACTTCCTTAAGTAATGCTATCGGCTTAATCAAAAGATGAAGGCTGGATCCTGTTGTGTTTTGGAAATATCTAATTCCGTTAGCCTACGATTTTATGTACAACGGTGCAAATGTTTGATTTTATCTATCTTATAGGTAAAAATAATAAACGCTTGTATATTATTTGTTGACGTCGCAGTGTTGCTCTGATATCTGACCTATCGGAGCTAATGCCTACACACAATGTTATTCGTAAGTGTCCTCCAAGGCCTGAAAACATGAAAATATCCCTTCACAATTTGTTTAAAATGTATCGCTTGAGGTTGATCCTGATTTCGTTTTTCTTCCTGGTTGAAATTTGTGTATTTTTAGGTCTAGCTTCTTTTATGATAGTATGCAGCAAAGTTTCAGTTTAGATATTAATTTAGGATGTTAGGTAGTAAGAAAACAGTTTTTTTTTAGCTAACACTACTTTCTCTTCGTTTCTAGGTTTTTTACTGAAGTATAGTTGGAATAGGATGATAACTGGAGGGAAACTCTCCGAATAAACAATCCATACTTATCAAAGATTCGTCAAATTTAATGTTTCTAAAAACCTTCGATTAGCTCAATCTAGGAAAACACTTAACAGCAAACTTTTGAGAATCTGTGACATGGGTTCGTATACCATATCTTCAGTTATCAATTTAAGCTAGTATCAAAAGGTTTACATCGCAAAAAGCCATTAGGATGTCTCAAGGTAGGTAAAATCGAATGTGTTAATTTTTACGAACATGACATGCCTCTGTGTATATTTGAACCAATATGACTTTTAAAATGTCTTGGAATGACAACCGTGCTAAAAAACTATCCTAGTATCCGTTTCATCGTCCATCCTTCAAAATTACCTACTTCCAATCAGCTTTAAATTTTCTCGAGTATTGACAAAGAACATTTCACACCACCACAATTTTCAGAAAGTAAAAATGCATGATGGTTCGAAAAATGTGGGACCATGCTCTGTCTATCTGTCTACTTATCACATATTCGTTTATTTTATGCTTTTGTCCAAAGCTGTAACTCCACGTATGATATGGGCCATGGGTCGGAAAAGATGTGGTACATTTAAATTATTTATTTGCGCTAACAATTAAATACGACGTTAAAAACCTTTCTATCGATTTGGGACTGCAAAGGACCCAATCTCTTGCTTCTTTACACTAAAACGAAATCAGCACTAAAATCAGATCCATTTTGCAGCAGGTAACAAACGCATGACAGTAGGATGAGTTCTTTTTGGATCTTTGAGAATTGTTCAACCAATGATTAGTTTAAAAAATAATGATAGGCGACGCATTGATTCAGAATTTGCTAAAAGCTTGTGTAATATATAAAAACGATCTGAATTAATATCCAAACATTTATTTTCAGTACCGTTCTAAACTTTAATTCTATATATCTAAGAATTTTTATCATTACATTATTTACGTTCATCGTGTATGAGTCTTAAGTTCATTTTTTTAATTACACAATATCAACCATTATAATAAACAACGGACCTGAGAAGAATAAATATTTTCCAGCACCGAATTATTTACTTAATGTCGCATAGAATGTACATTTTTGATGTTGTAAATTCCAGGTTGAGAAGAACCAGCTGCTGTATGAAACCGTCCTGACATGAGAATTGAGTTGAACTTAACATATTTATGATAAAATGAATAACCACATTGAATAAGTCATATTAGTCAGGGTGCACGGTTTGGGTAAGTCAAGACATTTGTATAACGGACTTCGATACTAGAAACGCCGGTTACTCATATATTTCTTAACCATTTGACCTCAATATTTGAACACATACACTTCAAAACATTGTCTAGTTGGTATAGTTTACGACTACTTACTTCTTGAAAATTAGTTTATCTTCAAGAGAGTACAAATCATAGAGCACAGCCTACTTCTAACATCAACATGTTACACGCTACATGATATACTTTTTCAAATATTTTAATCTGGAATATATGACTGATTGTGTTTTAAAAGTATAACTCGAATTTGTGAGCGCATTGTAAAAAAGATTATTTTGTTTACTATTGAATCATCAAGTAAGCAAACTCTTTATTTGGTGGCGGATCAAACATTTAATTCAGTATTGTTATGAAGGCCCTACTGACTCATTGTTTACGGGAGACATAATAATATGTGCTTAATAAAGAGGTATCTATAGTGTGATTTATGCAGTGTATTGGCTTTCCACCTGCAAGATTCACTGATTATTAGATAATTTTTGCAATTTGTATTAGTAAATGTGCACGGCACACCTTGACATATTGACACAAACGTCAAAATATACATAAATCGACAATTCGAGATGTAGCTATGCATTGAGTTTGAGTATTTGCACTAGTTCGTATTACCTTTTATCAGCAGAATATCGTTTGTGTGTACATGCTTGTAAATAAGACTCTGTACAAGGGTTTACTCACAGGTAAAATCTCAGCATCAAATTCACTTACACTGACTTAAATCAAGACACATGGCGGAGAGATGACCTAAACGGACTATTAATTAATATGACATGTAACTAACCACTAGCGGCTTTTAACATACACGTTTGATGTAAACTTTAATTTGCAACATTATATTGCCTTAAATTGACCGGAATACTTTATTTTTTTAAATTCGGCGATAGCAAATCAATTCAGAATTATTGTACCACGATTCAAAAATAAAATTAAAGGCAACAGCTACATTAGCAGCACAATTATTTCGATTTAACTGGGACACATTGCTGCTAGATGACCTGTTACGAATATTATTAACTTCGTCATGTAGCTGACCACTAGCGGCTCTTAATGTACACATTTGATTTAACATTTACTTTTAAACAATTGATTGCCTACAATTGAGATATTTTGTTTTAAAAATTATGTAAGAGCAAACAAATTCAGCATTACTGTAGCACGATGCAAAAAATTATATTAGGTTCCTATCATCAGGGTTCCCATTAATTTTTATTGGAGAAAACTTGAGAATTCCGATTTTGTAATTCTCGGTTACCAGCTGGAATTCTTGAAGCCGCTATCACTTTGGCTATAGCTTTATGTTTAAACCAACAATGTTCCGAAAACTTGTTAAGATAAATGTCTTACAATTACAGCGCAAAAGAGATAATCTGTTTGTAGCCTTCCTAGCTCAAACCTTATCTTGGATTCCTGAACCCTATATGTAACACTTTCTTACTACTTCTACTTGTTACAGCTATAGGATAGTAGTTATCATTGGGAAATCTTTATATAATTTCCGACTGAGACTGACAGCCCGATTTAAGTTTAACATCTTAAATTTTGAATGTGTTTCACTAGTTAGAATTGTGTATGGGTTGTTTCACTTTTGCTGAAAACGTATTTCGGATACCGTATGCAGTGAAAACTGATTAATAAGTTCTTACGTTATTCTATTCTTAGCGGTATATGTAATGTCGGCTACGGAATGCGCAACATATACTACAGTCTGTACCAAATTGAGTGATCGGATTTTCAATCGTATTTCAATTCAACGTCATTTTTAATTCAGAGTACAAACATTTTTATTAGATAAATGGATAGGTTGAATGAGTTTCGATTAGTAGTATGACGGCAAAAAACGATGGGAACAAAAGAAGACGGCTCTCGATTTAAGTTTAATTGGTCTTAGTAATGCATTTACTATGTAGTAGAGGCAACACGGGATTTTACAATAATTTGTATCTTTTGAAGCCGAGCGGAAGCACATAACCGAATAACCATAAAATAGTTTGTCCCTATTTACCAGCACTTAAACAAAATACGAATGGTACAGTACTAGAGTACTAGACAGCTAGTTAAGATATATAAGCCAAATATGAGAGTACAATTTGATATGTTCAGCCCAAAAATCCACTTTGACGAATTTAATTACAGGGGAACAGTATAATTGAGATTTTTGTCAAAATAATTTAGGTAAGTACAAGGGGCCCTACTAACGAGGGAAGGTTAAAGTGAGTTGAGCTCCGATTGACCTAAGATTTGGCATGGATGATGGTACTTGGTGTCTTATCGCGTATGTTAAATTTAATGGTAATTGTTTAAAAACATGAGTGCTTTTTATTCTGCGGGATGGTAGTTAACGCACTTTGTTTGTTTATGCACAACGCATGTTTATATGCAACAGTTTCAGTTATGATAATAATATGATAAACCTAAGTGCTTTCTTCATTCCATTCTGTATTCCACAATTAACAATAATTGTTTTTATGTCTTTGGAAAGTTTATCATACTTTTGAACCACCAAAAAAATAAAAAGATAAGTTGCCGCTCTACTCCTCATATAATTCGACTGATTATCATGTAGGTGTGGTCTTTCAAGCCGAAAATAATAATATATCTATTACGTGCTATGATTAAAGCAACTTGGATCGGTTCACAAAATGTAACTACTAATGACGCAATTGGACAACTGAATAGGAGTAAAAAATTGAACGAATTTTTTCAACAATTAACAATATTTTTAAATAAATCGTGTCTTGTTTGTGTCTTTGCTGTCTTGTCAAACTGAATAATGAGAACGTTCTCACTTGCAAGATATTAGAAGTTAATTAAGCAAATATAATCACAATTTTGCTCAAATTTATAAGTTAAACATTAAATTTAGCAGTATATACAACTTCAGTGCGGTCGATAGACCACTGTATTCAAGTTTGATTTATTGCAGCACTAATGAATAAAACGATTGATACTCTACGTTGGGAACACCACGATCTGCACACTAATGAATTATTTCTGTCTACTATTAATTACTAAATGACGCTGTAATATAACTAAGCAGTAATATTCTACTATTCTACAAATATGGACGATCCCCTGAAATGTTGCATCAGCCGCAACACAACTCGTCGTCCGAAATTGCTAATACCACTTAACTGTACTATTTCTTCTAAACCTTTATCATTTACACATTAATAATTAGCATAATCGCTATATATATTATGTACAATAGAGCTCGGAGTTAACTGGAAGGCCCAAAAAAGTATGGGTGACATTGATCAGTAGATTGAATTGTGCGGGAGTGTCACGATACGTATCAGTGAATAATCCTTGGAGGGGATAACATATTCGGTTTTGAAAGTTGTACATTTGTAGATAAATGCATTCATTGCACGTCACATTTATCATTACAGTTTTAAACCAGTGGTTTTCATTTTTTCATTTCTTTTCAACAAACATGAGCTTCGATAAATCAAATTGATGGGCTGAAACCTTTTTTTGGTACAAGTCGAAGTCCAAATGTTATCTATAAGGTGTCCACTAGATTTCACGTTATTTTAATGACGAAAAAGCATGGAAAGGCCTTCCGGAAAGAAGAAATTCCCAAAAATTGGGATAATCAAAAAAAGGAATTTTTGACTTCCACGTGATTAATTCTGACTTCTTTTACTACGACGTATTTGGTCAACTTATATCACCATGCTCATGTCCTTTGAATGGATGCTGACCCAGGCAGAAGCTCACAGACACGCAAATTTGAGAAAATATTGGTAAGCTGAAATAATTCCATCCGGGTTCAAAATTTGAGGAGCCACATCAGGTAACTGAAGTTTAATAGGCTCCTAGCTATAAACTCATGCCACCCAAGCAAATTAGAAAATAAAGGCCTTCAAGTTAGAAACAATCATCTTTCTATTACACGACAATTGATTTTGACCGTTTTTAAAAAAATGGTCTAGTCCATGCATAGGAGGGCGGAATCCGTTTTCGGATGACAACCATACTCGCTACTGGTGTGTCTACCTAGTACCGGAGCCACAATTATCTACGACCACAAAGACGGGAATTATACAAAATGAAAATATATCTTTCTATTACGGGACATGTTTTACTATATTTATTTAAATTCGGTTGTAAGTTAACGTTTCCATTTGTTTTGGTAATTTAAAAAATGCGTTTTCTGCAATAAACACCATGTTTAGCTGCAGAAAAATTTATATTGCAACGGTTAGCTTGCGTAATATGTAAAAACTGTTAGAACCAGCATCCAATCAATTAATCTCGAAACTGCCCTAAGTTTAAATTTTACTGTGTCTAAGAATATTTATCTCTACACTAGTTACTTTCATTATGTATGGCTTTTTGATTCATGTGTTATTTTCAATTAGTCTACATCATAAATTTAATCAATAACGGACCTACGTATAATCACTATTTTTGAGCAACGGATTATTTACTTGATGACGTGTAGGTTGTACATTTTTGATGTTGTAAACTTCAGGTTCAGAAAATCCAGCAGCTATACATATGAAACCGTCCTTATATGAGAATTGAGTTGGACTTTATAGTTTTGATTTTATCTTTATAGTCAAGACATTTGAAGAAAAGACTTCGATACTAGAAGGGACGCTCGTTTCTGATAGGGTTCTTAACCAATTGACTTCAAAATTTGATGGCTTTAGGTGTAGATGGTGGAGTTTTAGGTGTGAATATTTATCTCTACACTAGCAGTCAGGGCTCAGCGTGCAAAGCTGCACTCCCAGAGTGCAAATTATCACCTCCTGAGTGCAATTCGGTGCAATCTGAAAATAATACCATATTTCAGATTTTACAAGGACCCCAGGGATGAGACAAGGTTCAGCATATATATGCTATAAGATAGAGCACGAAAAATAAATTAAATATAATTTGAAAGGCAATTTCATCTGACACATGTATGAGGATTAACTGCAACTTCCTCCGTGGAGCTGCATACAGAAAGCGAGGAACTACAAGACGAGCTACAGATTATATTACAATAACCGTGTTAGCAATCCGAAGCCACATCTTTTTTTTGAAATACCACTTATTTCTCTACCATACTGCAGCAATCAAGAGCTATTGTGGCAAACCAATTTTTTCAAGACACAATGGAATCCATGCAGACTCTCGCTTTTCGGCTTATTCACTTTCCTCAGAGCAGTAATTGAAGCTTTTCAACACAAACTTAAACCTTAATCATTGCCTAAAGAAGCCAAATACTTATTAGCTGAGCAAAGTGTCAAAAACATCACGAAGTATCAAATATCAAAGCTCAACGAGACAATAACCGTAGAGAATAAAATTTTGAAGTGATTTCAGAAACAACCACAATCTTTAATGAAGATAAAAAGACCATCCAATGTCCTTTTCGTAATAGACTAACTGGAAGCACATTTGAAAATTTACCAAATAGTTATCGCTTATCGTTTCAGTTTATATATTGCTGGCACTGCGGTTTAGTAACAGATTTTCATTTCGTTTAAGTCATATACCCCAAGACGGTAACATTTTACAACTAATAAATTCGAGGCATATCTCATCCTATCGCTTTTTTACCAAAACAGAACAATGACACGACACAAATTTATTTGAGGAGAATTCTTCCTATTACTCCACACAAATGGAACTTTATTATACCGTAATGCAGAGCTGCGCAAAGGATAAAC
The DNA here is from genome assembly GCA_001718145.1 of Orchesella cincta. Taxonomy (NCBI): domain Eukaryota; kingdom Metazoa; phylum Arthropoda; class Collembola; order Entomobryomorpha; family Orchesellidae; genus Orchesella; species Orchesella cincta. The sequence continues at coordinate 2,788 of LJIJ01003495.1, read as the reverse complement.
GCAAACAATTAAAAGCAAAAACGGCAGTCCGTGAGCAGCCTAGGTATGGTTTCACTATGATTTATTTCGATCAACGTTTTCCCGATATAGCCTTAGATGGTATGTTTTTGAGTTGTTACATATGCATTTTATGACGTACAATCCGGAAAAATACTTCCAGCTTCGTAGATCTGACTCGAATGGAGTTATTTTAAAATAGCATCTCATATACAGCACGAACTGTATTCATTTGCCATTTTACTCAATTTGTTGCATTTTAACGTCACCTATTGCTATTTACATGTTTTAATTAAATGACAATCTGAACAGGTACTTCTTTTGTCAGTGCTGGTAACATGAATTAATCTGGTGTCTAAATCTATTTCGGCCTCTGGCAGTTTCGTCAGTTGCCAGTTTTAAATGCTTTGCCTTCTCAGAACCTAATAAGGTACTGGCATTTGTAAAATATTTTCTGCTTAATTCAATGCTTTGGGGCGGAGCTTAGGACCTTGTGGGAAACAAAATCACTGTACCAAATATAAAACAGTCCATGCTTTTGACATAGTATTATTTCGACCAATGCGTTTCTCTTCATTAACGTTCTATGCTCCGCCCCTCGCTCTATGATTTTTTTATTGAAGAATAGAACACGTCAAAGTACATGTCTAACTTGCATAAACGACAAGCTGACCCAACTCTGGCTGACAATTTTGGTGATGGTGTGAAAGTTGGGGCAGACTTGTCGATAATTGAACTTTCGTCCCACGTCACATTTATCATTATAATATCTTAAAACAAGCGGTTTTCATTGTTTACTTTCTTTTAAAAAACAGCAGGTTCAGTAAATCAAATGAACATGTTTCCCCTTTTGAAGATTTGCACCAATATGAATTTTAAAATTCACATTACCATCCGTTTCATCGTTCATTCTTCAGAATTGGTTAAAGTAAGTGAAAGTGAATGCGCTACAGATCAGTTTGTAGTAGCAGAAAAAGTCGTTCCAACTAAGCAAATAATAAAAGAAATGTGAATAGAAGGGGGATTTGCTTGTTAACACAAGACTTGTACAGAGAAGACCAGAAGACTTATAATAAATAATAAATTCAGAAGACCTAAATAAAAATATGTGGGACAATCAGTTTTTTCGTCTTCTTGAATAGAAGTTAAATTTTTTTTACGAATTATGGTTTTCAGCTACTATTATTTGCGAACCAGACTACTCAGTATTTAAAATATATCGGGTATAAATGCATTGGGTTTTTGTATTTGCACTAGTTTGTACTAACTATTAATCAGCCGATATCGTTTGTTTGTATGTGCTTTGTGAATAAGATTGTTGCCCATAGCCCCAAAGCTATGTTGGGAAAGAATCAAAAGCAATAATGGAGGACAATTTTTTTGGTTACTTTAAATTCGAATAAAATCTGTAAATTATTTGGAAAATACGAATTTTATTTATAGGTACAATAATTTACATTTTTACATAAGTTAGATGTACTTAATTCATGATTTTGATACCATTTCTGTAATGTGGGGCTCTATTTATCAACATGATTTACGCCCAGTGGCACTTAACTTTCTTTGAAACGTCCTGGATAAACTGTATACAGAGCAGGTTTCTCTTATATTAGATCAACCAACATACTCCAAATTCACTCATGCATCTGACCTTTGGTTGATTTTTTATATATTATACGTTGATACTTTTGGCGTCATAATAAATTAAAATCGTTATAATTTGGATTTTAACAATTGTTTATATCTAATCTCATATCTTTGTGAAGAGATACAATGCAACAACCAAAAAAGCTATGAAATGTTACGCACCTCGACTTTTGGGCGTTTTGATAAATGTTTTCCCTCGGGGTTTCTCACACATGAGTTCTTCTTGGTATGTCTATATAAATAGACCTGACAATTTTTACTACAGAATTGCTTCTCCGGTAAAGGGAACCCTAGCGCAGACCCTTTAATTTTTTGACACAAGCAAATTGTCAGGATACAAATCAATCAAATAGCCTTGGAAGTTTTCGCTGATGGTTGTGAAAGTTCTGGTAGAATTATCGATCAATGCACTGCCGTGGTACGTTTTATAAATCATTAGAGTTTTAAAAAGCGGTTTCACTGTTTCCGTTCTTTAGGGATGAATTAACAGTAGCTTACGTAAAATTTAAATTGAAGGTTCGTGGTCGTTTTCTAATAGTATCCCTTGTAACAAGAAAACTAAGTGTTAACGACTGCTGCGTCCCAAAATATAAAAGAAATTATTTTGGTACACCTTTGTTATAAATGGCATTCATAAGATTTATCCATCCACTGCGTACACCGAGTGTTCTTGGGAAGTTACCGTGGTACCAATTTCATGATCCAAATTACATGAGCATTAGTTTGTAAAGCTTAAGTGTCGCATGTTTAATTAAAGAACGGAAAAAACATTAGGTTCCTCCATAGGTCATTTCGTCTCAGAAAGGCATGAAACGTATTTTGAAATTGTGGAGCTTTGAAATGAAACGTATTCTGTCATTTATTCTGTTTTTGACCAAAATTTTGGAATTTTTGAAATTTTTGGCAAGTGTCTTAATGCATTGTGTATAGGCATTTTCAAGATTTCAAACTGTTACCACGGCAACAAAAAATGGCCAGTGAAACTCAATATTTTGAAATTATTAATTTTTCATAAATGTCTACCTTTTAAAACCACTTACGGTTCAATTCTACGTCGGATTGACTAAGTACATTACTCGTAATTGTAACTTTTAGCTCAGTAATACTAGGCAATTAACTTTTCACTTCCGACGTCTAACCCAGC
>LJIJ01003494.1:0-18806 GCA_001718145.1 Orchesella cincta | reverse complement strand
CAATAAACATTAACTTGTCCATTATTTGATTTGACATTTTATGAAATTATTCTAATAACATTAGCTAAATTATAAAACAGTGTCCACGTTTTGTTTATATAATAATAAATGTACAGAAAGATGAATGAGTGATGTAAGTAGTTGAGAAGCACATATTTCCCCGATTTTAACCAGAACCTTATAATTAAGATTCCTCTATCGATATCATACGGCTGGACTTTCGAACAGTGTTCAAACTTTGGAATCACCGCGTTTGTTCATTTACCTTTAATAAATAAGGGCTGTGTAAATACACATACATTATTTTAGTCTGATGTTGAATGTATAAAACGTAAGAAAGCTAAAACTATATTATATATAAGAAAGTAAAGGCAGTAGTGTCAAGCCTTGCAATTGATTATATAGTCCCAACAAATGCAAACAGCTTGCAGAAGAAGAGCAGCAAGAAGATCTGAGAAATGACACGTGGGTCATGTTGCAAAGTAAGATTTTCTTTGTTTGCATAATTATGAGCATAAATTATATCAAGTCATCTGTTATTTGTTAAGCTCATATATCAATTACGAACATTGTGAAAACTCTACGTCTAGACGGGTTGATGATACAGCTACTTGATTTGTGCTGGTTGTGCTTCAAGAAGCGTCCAGCGTCACTATACTGGAATAAATATTATTATAATGTTGGGGATTTTTGGAATAACCAACAGTCTCACAAAATGAAAGCTAATCAATGATACAACTCAGTCAAGCTTCTTGATTTGACAGTCGGACAGTCAACATCGTTGTCCAACTGTGCTCTCAATTAAAAACGAAATAAATTTCTGATCAAGTAATTAAAACGAAAATATTCGCATTGTCAGTAAGTTCCCACATCTGAAGTTCAAAAGTGTAAAGTAATCATATCAAAAGCAACATAAAGTGAAACGTTGACAGCTCACAGTGCATTGACAGTTCCAATGTCCTGGGCATTTGGTAGTGGAAAAAACAAAGTGAAACATTCACCTACTAAAGGAAACCCATTAGTGCAAACACCAAAACGAGGCAGAGAGAGTGACAGCTCATCTGATTCCCCAACTTCAGGCTTGCATAAGCAAGCACCTAAGAACATTAAATTTGACACAGATACCGACGAACTTAAGTGGCAAACTCTTGTAAAAAACATGGGTCTGTCAGCTGCTGACCTAGCAAGCATCAGAGCAGTAGTGGACGAGTCGCTTGATAAAAAGCTTGATGGAGTTATTCATAGCGTAACTGCTATTACAAAGCATGTTAATCGCCTGGATGCTGCAAATAGAGCAAGAAACATCGTAATCTCTGGTGTTGCTGAAACAACTAACGATCTTGTACATTCCCATGCTGAAGTTGCTACACAATCTCTGCACTAAAATGGGGGATAGAAGAAGTGCTGATAGATGATGCATTTCGACTTGGAAAGAATTCCAAACGATGAGACAGATAAGGAGTACTAATGTTAATATCGAAAGGTATACTGCGATTTGGTAAAAAGAAGATGTAGTAAACTTTTTTTATGCTGTATCTGCGAGTTTAAAACTAAGGAAAATGATCATTGAATTTTAATGTAGGTAATACTATGTATTATAAGCTAAACATAAAAAATTAGATATGAGATGAGTTCATGAAAAAAACACTTATGTTCCTATGTATGCCTTATTATATAATGGTTAAGTCAAGAATCCTATGTATATACTTTAAAATGTACCTTCTATGCTCTATGCGGTCCATGGACCCCGAAAGAGTTAGAGACAAATAAAAAATTTAACTTTAATTTAATTTAATTTAACTCAGTCAAGCTATCCTGATTGTGGAAATAAAAATGATTTTTTTGTGCATGATGTGTAAAATACTCAGTACTTCTAACGAACCACCTAACCGGTTCTTACCGCTTTCTCTTAAATCTTGTTATGAATAAGATTTTATTACATCTAAGTAATTGATTGTACAGTACAAGGGGATTTGAATGTAATCATGTTTTTTGTTGACCAGATTAAGAAGGTTTTTATGTCGTAAGTTACTTATTCCTTTTATGAAAAGATGATCCAGATAAAAAATGTCATTCACAAATGTTCATCACGGCTGTAAGCATCTGACCTAAAACCTTGTGCAAAATATACAAAACAAAATAATTTGACTTCTCAACAAATTTTTCGGGGCAACGTCGGAATGTTGACTCTTGTCGCAGTTCCACTCTCCGCAGCGCTCGTGCTTCTTACTTCTGGAAAGTCGATGATCCTTGCTGATCTATGCAATCTCCTCATTTGCAGCCTCTTTTACATTTGTGAGCTACAACTTCGACCAGTACTCAAACTGTACTTCTTTCTCTTGTATTTGATGACTTTTTTGGCACTCGCGTGTAACGGAACTCCGATTGCATTTCCAGTGACTGCGTTCATTACCACCCTTTTGTCGGTTATCGTAGCTAACTTAAACATGTTGGAGGAACTTCCAGACGTTGTGAGTGGGGGGAATCTTTTAATAATCTAATATATATAATTTAGTTCAGTTGCAGAATTATATTTTATGCTTGATTTATAAGGAACCTGAAAACCAACTTGGTGAACAACTAGACACGGCCCATTTCTGGATGAATTTATTTATAGTATTTGGCCTTCTCAATGGGGCTCGAGATTGGGACATTTTGGAAAGCAACAAGTTTGTAATGCTGTCTTATATCTTGAGAGCAGTTCTAGTCAGTATTGTGTGGAAAATTACAAACATTTGGGAGATGGAGGGACAAACTGGATAAACTGTTGATACGAGGAGATTCAGATGACGTCAGAGTGAAACTCAAAGTTCATTGTCTGCATTGAAATTTATTTAAATTTAAGTTGGTTTAGTTTAATAGAGTGTATTTTCAAATTGAATAAAAATAGCTTACTTGTTGTATACCACACAAAAAATCTTTAAAGGTATTCTGAAAGATCAAAAAATTCATGCAAGTTCTAAACTTTTCGAAAAAAACGGGAAAATGTTTTTTTCAAATGAAGCAACAAATCTGAACTTTCTGTGCCAACAAGTATCTCTGAAAACTTTTGTTGGTCATTACCATTTGTTAAAAATATACTCGATATGGTTTAAAATACGTACCTGTGAATTTATTTGGTAATTCTATGAAATTCTTATATGTGAACGTACACAATTAACCTTTCATTACTTAATATGAAGTAAAATATTTGAATAAATAAAGTTTGTAGCAATTACATTGAAACTTTACAAAATGGGAAAATCATAACGAAAAAATGTTTACGGTCTGTTTGCTACCTAAAATGTCATTACGTTTCATATCATATAGAGGACCTTTTTTGAATGCCGGAATCATATTTCCAAACTTCTTTCAAATATATGAGCACGGGTTAGTGCTTATGTAGGCCAGGCCCTGTATGCCACTACAAGTAATGATGGATTACCAGCTTCTAGACAATAGCCAGATATGTATCTTTGTAGATTTGGATATGATGGGTTATTAATAATTAATACTACCTTATTGAACATTTATGTGGGCAAATTAATTAATAATCTAGGATTTAGTACAAAAAGCTTTATGAAGGTATAACTTACCAAAGCGCTACGCTTCAGTACAACAGGTTATATATCAAACAAATGCAGCATAAATAACAAAAAACGAGATGAGAAAGGTGATCTCAATGATGTGGCGTGTGGTTACCTAGGACAATGCAATGATAAAGGAATATTTCTTGGAGGAGAAACGGGGCCCGATTTCGCCCGATTTATTATATAAAATGCTATACGAACTCACTTCTACTCTGATCTATCTACTTTCTCTATTCCCGACGGACAGTCACGTTTCAGCAATCAGCAGTAGTAGACATTTTCATTGTTATCACAGTGCCCCACGTTGTAATCCTGCTATGAAAAATGTTTGATAGTGGATTTTGGATAATGTTTTCTTTGGTTTGGCTCATCATTTCAATTTACGGGTTAGTGAGTGAATCGGAAGATTTTTACCCGTTCACAATGAGATACTTATTACTATCTCTCTCCTGGTTTTGTACGATCCCGTATTGCTCCTCTCAGTAAGAAATAGGAGAATCCCTAAGCAGGTATCGGGGAACCAAACACATTTAAAAATAAGCAAGTACTTTTCAAATATTTTATTTTTTCGTCACATCCGGTTCTGTCTTCTGTTCTTTTTTAAAAAATTCTCATCGTGTTAATTTGTTGCCGCACAACAAACCCTCCTAATGATTTTTGAATTGACGGGTCTGGATTCACAACTTTAGATTGACTTTTCTCTATTGTCAACAAAACTTATAAATTAACTTGGAATTAAACATGGCTCACTACATCCCAACACTAGTTACTTCTATCATAAACGTTTCTTAATTCTTGCCGACGTTCCACTGTTAACTGCGGACCTCTGTTAATTTTACTATTTGTCCTGGCCATGTATTACTGGGTGAAGACTCAAGATTTGGAAATAAACCTTAGCCAGAAACTGCCACATTGTTTTGTTCACATTAACAACTTGCTTTGATCGCCGTTCCCAGAAGTTTTGAGGACATTTTTGGCTTGACAGCTTTTTTGACAAACGTCACTTTAATACGAGCATTTGCGAAAGGAAATACCAGCAGCCGTAAACCCTTTTTACCTTTAAGTTATAAATAATTAAAAACCGAATATGATATATTTAATACAAAAGGAACGGGGCAACCTCGAGAATCCAGGGAAAATGCCAACTCGCTTTTGGAAACATTGCTGAATTTCTACATTCGCCATTTTAAACGGAAACCCTGGATTGTCTCAATGGGTGTCATACTTCCTCGTCGTCTTGAGCTTTTAGGGCTGCCGTGGTTGCAGTGTGGAAAATGACGGAAAATTTCCTATTTGCATAAGAAAGAAAAATTTGAATATTTCTGTTTAAAGTTCTAATAGCTGAAGTGCTTAAAAAATTAGCAAGTTAAACTTGAAAATACACTGACTTTATTATAGTAAAATCGTCAATTTTGCGTGTTGTGCCGAACAACCCAATCTGTTCAACTAAAAATTTCTTTTTCTGGCAACCACACAGAAGTAAAGTATCTCTTCATCAACGCGCAATCTTTTTACCTTCATCAAGGTAAACATGTATTTATATTTTAATTAAACTAACTTTCTGCCCCATAATGATATAGTGTCCTGCGTGTGGTATGTGTGGTTCTTAAACGTAAATGCAATTATTTGAGTTATAGTACATTTTAAATGTCAAACGTGGCAGGTTTTTTATGCGAACACGAAAGTGTGTCAATTATTCAAGACAACCATACCTATAATCTACTCTCTATAAACTATAGTCTCAATAGTAATAAGTTTCTTATAATTTCTATTATATAAATAAGGATTTCTGAAAAGAAAACAGTTAGTTTGTTTGCATAGGTTGTATCTCTTAATATATGTTTACCTTGATGAAGTAAAAAGATTCGGGTTGACTCATTCTTCTGTGTGGTTGCCAGAAAAAGAAATTTTTAGTTGAACAGATTGGGTTGTTTCGGCACAACACGCAAAACTGTCGATTTTACTATAACAAAGTCAGTGTATTCTAAAGTTTAATTTGCTAATTTTTTAGCATATACTTCAGCTATTAAAACTTTAAACAGAACTATTCAAATTTTTCTTTCTTATGCAAATAAGGAAATTTCCGTCATTTTCCACACTGCCACGACCACGGCAGCCCTAATAGCTAACACAGACACGAGGAGTTCCAAGTTGACCACATTGAGACAATCCAGGGTTCCGTTTAAAATGGCGAATGTAAAATTCACATGTCTCCAAAAGCGAGTTGCATTTTCCCTGGATTCTCGAGGTTGCACCCGTTCCTTTGTATTTAAATTAAAATGCAACATCATATTCGGTTTTTAATTATTTATAACTTAAAGGTAAAAGGGTTTACGGCTGCTGGTATTTCCTTTCCAAATGCTCGTATTAAAGTGACGTTTGTCACCAAAGCTGTCAACCAAAATGTCCTCAAAACTTCTGGGAACGCGATCAAAAGCAAGTTGTTAATGTGAACAAAAACAATGTGCAGTTTCTGGCTAAGGTTTATTTCCAAATCTTGAGTCTTCACCCAGTAATTCATCCAACAAATAAGAAAATTACAGAGGTCCGCAGTTAACATGGACTCGCAAGAATTCAGAAACGTTATGATAGAAGTAACTAGTGTGGGGATGTAGTGAGCCATGTTTAATTCCAAAGTTAATTTAAGTTTTGTTGACAATAAGAGAAAAATCAAATCTAGTTGGATCCAGAACCGTCAATTCAAAATCATTAGGAGGTTTTGTTGTGCACAACAAATTAACACGATGAGAAATTTTAAAAAGAACAGAACAAGAACGGATGTAACGAAAAATGAAAATATTTGAAAAGTAACTTGATTTTTTAAATGTTTGTGTTCCCCGATACCTGCTTAGGGGATTCTCCTATTTCTTACTGAGAGGAGCAATACGGATCGTACAAAAACCAGGAGAGAGATAGTAATAAGTATCTCCCATTGTGAACGGGTAAAATCTTCCGATTCACTCACTAACCCGTAAATTGAAATGATGAGCCAAACCAAAGAAAACATTATCCAAAATCCACTATCAAACATTTTTCATAGCAGGATTACAAACGTGGGCCACTGCTGATAACAATGAAAATGTCTACTACTGCTGATTGCTGAAACGTGACTGTCCGTCGGGAATAGAGCAGAGTAGAAGTGAGTTCGTACACATTTTATATAATACATAGTAGAAAATCGGGCCCGTTTCTCCTCCAAGAAATATTCCTTTATCATTGCATTGTCCTAGGTAACCACACGCCACATGTTGAGATCACCTTTCTCATCTCGTTTTTTGTTATTTATGCTGCATTTGTTTGATATATACCTTTGTACTGAAGCGTAGCGCTTTGGTAAGTTATCTTCATAAAGCTTTTGTACTAAATCCTAGATTATTAATAATTTGCCACATAAATGTTCAATAAGGTAGTATTAAATTAATAACCCATCATATCTAAAACTACAAGATACAAATCTGGCTATTGTCTGGAAGCTGGTAATCCATCATTACTTGTAGTGGCATACAGGGCCTGGCCTACATAAGCACTAACCCGTCCTCAATATATTAAAGAAATAGAAGAGGTGTTTGAAAATATGATTCCGGTATTCAAAAAAGGTCTTCTATATGATATGAAATGTAATGACATTTTAGGTATCAAGCAGACCTAAAACATTTGTTCGTTATAATTTTCCCATTTTTTAAAGTTTCAATGTAATTGCTACAAACTTTATTTATTCAAAGAGTTTGCTTCATATTTAGTAACGAAAGGTTAATTACTTAGGTTCACATGTAAGAATTTCATAGAATTACCAAATAAAATTCACAGGCACGTATTTTAAACCATATCGAGTTATATTTTTAACAAATGGTAATGACCAACAAAAGTTTTTAGATACTTGTTGCACAGAAAGTTCAGATTTGTTGCTTCATTTGAAAAACATTTTCCCGTTTTTTTCGAAAAGTTTAGAACTTGCATGAATTTTTTGATCTTTCAGAATACCTTTAAAGATTACTTTTGTGTGGCCTACAACAAAGAAAGAAAGCTATTTTTATTCAATTTAAAATACACTTAATTAAACTAAACTAACTTAAATTTAAATGGATTTCAATGCAGACAATGAACTTCGAGTTTCACTCTGACGTCCATCTGAATCTACTCGTATCAACAGTTTATCCAGTTTGTCCCTCCAGCTCCCAAATGTTTGTAATTTTCCACACAATACTGACTAGAAACTGCCTCTCAAGATATAAGACAGCATTACAAACTTGTTGCTTTCCAAAATGTTCAATCTCGAGCCCCCATTGAGAAGGCCAAATACTATAAATAAATTCATCCAGAAATGGGCCGTGTCTAGTTGTTCACCAAGTTGGTTTTCAGGTTCCTTATAAATCAAGCATAAAATATAATTCTGCAACTGAACTAAATTATATACAGACAGATCTGTATATTGGATTACTTAAAGATTTCCACCACTACTCACAATTTCTGGAAGTTCCTCCAAACATTTTAAGTTAGCACGATAACCGACAAAAGTGTGGTGATGAACGCTGTCACTGGAAAATGCAATTTGAGTTCCGTTGCACGCGAGCTGCCAAAAAAGTCATCAAATACAAGAGAAAGAAGTACAGTTTGAGTACTGGTCGAAGTTGTAGTCACAAATGTAAAAGATGGCTGCAAATGAGGAGATTGCATAGATCAACAAGGATCATTGACTTTCCAGAAGTAAGAAGCACGAGAGCTGCGGATAGTGGAACTGCGACAAGAGTCAACATTCTGACGTTGCCCCGAAAGATTTGTTGAGAAGCGTAACTCAAAGTTTTTTTGGGTATATTTTGCACAATTTTGAGGTTAGAGGTTACAGCCGATGATGAAATTTGTGAAATGGCAGTTTTTTATCGGGATCATCGTTTTCATCAATAACTTACGAAATAAAAAACCTGTCTTTAATCTGGCGTCAACAACATTACATGATTACAATTCAAATCCCTTGTACTGTACAATCAATTCTTAGCTGTAATAACATCTTACTCATAACAAGATTTAAGAGAAAGCGGTAAGAACTGGTTAGGTGTGTCGTTAGAAGTTACTTGAGTATTTTACACATCATGCACAAAAAAATCATTTTTATTTCCACAATCAGGATAGCTTGACTGAGTTGTATCATTGATTAGCTTTCATTTTGTGAGACTGTTGGTTATTCCAAAAATCCCAACATTATAATAATATTTATTCCAGTATAGTGACGCTGGACGCTTCTTGAAGCACAACCAGCACAAATCAAGTAGCTGTATCATCAACCCGTCTAGACGTAGAGTTTTCACAATGTTCGTAATTGCATATATTGACTTAACAAATAACAGATGACTTGATATAATTTATGCTTCATTAATTATAGCAAACAAAGCAAAATCTACTGGGCAACATGACCCACGTGTCATTTCTCAGATCTTCTTGCTGCTCTTCTTCTGCAAGCTGTTTGCATTTGTTGGGACTATATAATCAATTGCAAGGCTTGACACTACTGCCTTTACTTTCTTATATATAATATAGTTTTAGCTTTCTTACGTTTTTTACTTTCAACATCATACTAAAATTATGTATGTGTATTTACACAGCCCTTATTTATTAAAGGTAAATGAACAAACGCGGTGATTCCAAAGTTTGGAACACTGTTCGAAAGTCCAGCCGTATGATATCGATAGAGGAATCTTAATTATAAGGTTCTGGTTAAAATCGGGGAAATATGTGCTTCTCAACTACTTACATCACTCATTCATCTCTTCTGTACATTTATTACTTATATAAACAAAACGTGGACACTGTTTTATAATTTAGCTAATGTTATTAATAACATTAACTTGTCCATTATTTGATTTGACAATTTGTTATGAAATTATCTCCCATTTTAAAGTAGGTACATTTTGTTTACTCCCCAAAATTCTGCCAAAAAACAAGTTATTCAAGTTGTTCCTCCAGCTCCCAAATATTTGTAAGTTTCCAAACAATTCTAAGAAGGACTCCTCTCAAAATATATGATAGAAAGAGGAGCGTGTTATTCTCCATATTCCACCAATCTCGAGCACCATTAAGTAGGGCAAATATGAAGAATAAATTCATCCAAAAGCGAGCCGTCTCCAATTCTACCTCGAGTCGGTTTTCCGGATTCTTTTAAATCAGACGCATTTTTAAATTCCACCAAATTTTAAAAGAAAGCAATGTTTTTCATTACTACTCACAATGGGTGGAAGCTGCTCCAACTCCTGCGCTGTGGTTACAATAACCAACACAAACGTGGTGATAAACGCAGTCACTGGAAACGCAATAGGGGTTCCATAAAGGACGAGTGGGAAAAATATCATTAAATAGAGAAGCACAAAATACAGCCTAAACGCTGGTCGCAATCGAATTCCACTTCCATAAAAGAGGCTGCATATAAGAACATTGCACAAATCAGCAAGGAGCATACACTTGCCGGAACTGAGAAAAATGAGAATAGCAGAGAGAGGAATAGCCACGTATCCCAACATGTTCACAAGTTGCCCCAAAGTTGAGTACGAGGTACGATGTTGTCCTGAATTCAGTTTTGGGGTGAAGTAAGATTGCAAATAAAATTAACTACACTTTTACACAATTTGTTTTGCCCGGATGATGACCAGAGCGTTGGTTCCCAAAGAATGGGAACAAACATAGTTTTCTCTTTTAAAAGAGCAATCTTCAGAATATCAATAGTGAATTATGAAGAATCCTTCATAATTGTGTCAATTTGACACTGTCTAAGCAAAACACGATATTGGAAATGTCTCAATTCATGTTATAACACAACTGCAAGACCCTTGTTTACACTAAAGCACACGTATAATATTTCGCACCATGGATTCATAACAATATCCAGATGATTGAGCTTTTGTCTTGATTTTCTCCGTTGTTGCTTCACTTTTGCTTTGATCATGGAGAAAATTGAGGTGTAATTGTATATTGGAATCTCGTTGTATCCAGCGTGTGACATAACAAACAAATAAGGAGAAGTAGGTCGGATTTATTGTATCAAAAGATTATATTGTTGGAATGGAAATTTAGATTTCCACTGATAACATCATATATGTATGACGTCCTTACATTTTTATATAAGAAGGTATAATACTGAATATACATGAATCATGTGGGCGTTACAGCAAACGAATTTGATATAGGTAGGAATGGAAAGGGATGCGACATCAAATTAAATAAGAATAGTCCTACTTAAAGATTCGGAAGTTTTTTTTTCGATTGCCCATTATATGAGTATGCATCCATGGTTTTATGATTACTCACGATCAGCGAGCTTTCTCAGACTTATGACAGTCTTGTTAAAAAATAACTTCTAATATGCCTTCAAGTATAAACATAAACCCTTTTTGCCACTCTACGCGTCAACAAGCATAACATGTCGCTCGCAAGGGTGAAAGTTGGTGCTTGGTTGCTAGCCATATTTGCACGGCCTAGTGCTCTATTAAAATAATTGCTAACTTGACGTTAACACATGTTGATTTGCGTGGGCCACACAAGGTGAAAAATAGTACTATTTTCAGTTTTATTACTTAATGATCTTTTTGCAAAACTCGACTAAATGTTTGTCACATTGATAAATCAGAGACGTTAAAGTTTAAAGTTGATTAGGTCTGTTTTATAATGTACCATGTACCATAGCTTTACTTTTTGAAATTCTGATTAGACCAATCGATAGATAACGTCAAGGCGGAGGATGAGTTAGTAGATGGGTTATCTGGGCTCAGGGGAACAAGGTCAAAAGATAAGTGCAGCAAATAGGATAAGCGTCACAGATAGCTTTTGATACATCATTCGAAAGGTATTGCTCTACTGATGATGAATACGCATCGCAAATTTAAATCGGAACTTCCTAACAGGGTCAAAGGTCGCGAATAATGTTTCAAATGATCATTATAGCTTGTGATATACCTTTCGAAAGGTAATGCTGTGCTGACGGTGAATCTGCATTGCAAATTCAAATCAGAGGTTTCGAACAGGGTCAAAGGTCACGATAAGTATTTCAAATGACCAACATAGCTTGTGATATACGATTCAAAATCTACTTCAGTGCTGATTATAAATATGCATCTGAACTTTCGAACAGAGGTCAAAGGTCATGCACGTTTAAACGCCCACTTTGGGAGTGACATATCATTTGAAAGCTAGTCTATTGAAATTGAAGATTTCTTTTATGATGACACATTTGTGTCACAAATTGTGTCTGCTAAAGGTACATCTCGAATTGTCGGGTTTATTATACGTCGTAAGGAACTTACACATATAAGTGTAAGTACTATTAGTACTTTAAACACAACCGGCCAAGTTTTAATTATTTCCTTCGTATTCAAATAACGAAATTTTGGTCATTTTCCACACTGTTAGAAGCACTGCAGCTCTCATAGCTGAAACCGACACAAGTAGTCCCATGTGGCCCACATTAATGCAATCCAAGACTCCATTGATTAAGGTGAAGGTAAAATTCACATGTTTCCAAAAGCGGGCAGCATTCTGCCTTGACTCACGAAGAATCAAAGGTTCCTATACAATTAAATGCAAACCCAAAATCATAATCTGTTTTAAAATATTTTGAATTGACATTAAAATGGTTTACCGCTGCAGGATTTTGTTCTCCAAATGCCTGTATTAGCGTGACATTTGTCACCAAATCTGTCAACCAAAGAATCCTCAATGTTTCGGGGAACACAATCAAAAGCAAATTGTTCAGGTGGACAAAAACAATGTGCAGTTTCAAGCCAAGGTTTATTCCATTATCTGGAGACTTCATCCAATAGTACATCCAACAAATGAGGTAATTACAGAGGTCAGCAGGTAACATGGACTCACATGATTTCAAAAAAGCGATGATGGAGGAAACCAGTGTTGGGATGCAGAAAGACATTTTGAATTATGACGTTTATACAATTTGGCTGAAATCACAACACAAACATGTCTTGTTGAACCAAATCGCGACAGTTTATAACAGTGATATCTTCGTATTTAACCATATAATAGAACAAAAAAAAACTATTTTGAGAATAGTGTGTATGTGCGAATACTACAACGGATGTGACGAAAAGTGAATAACTTTTTTATATCCTATTTCACACCATTTGGGAAACTTATACTTTCCCCAAGTAGAAGTGCAAGTTATTTCTTTTTTAGAGCTTATGGCCCCAGATTACCTCCTATTTCTTGTTAGGGAAAGCATTGCTGCTCTAATAAAAACCAGTGCTGAGAGAGTAATAAGCATCTCCCACTCTGTTCAAGTGAAGTCTTCCGACTCACTCACTAACCCAAAAATTGATATAATTATCCAAACCAATGAAAAAATTCACGATCAAACATTTTTCGTCAAGGACAGGGAATTGGGGCAATGTGCTGCAACAGGTGAATCTACTTATACCATAAATGATTGCTGAAGCAAGACTGACCAAATAGGAAGGAAAGGTACGCTTATTGAGGTATGAAAAGTGGGTTCGTACTCAATTGGTTTACTACTATAGCATTGAATTGGACTTCTAAGTCTTCTTTTCGCCATTTTGGAGAAGAAACGTTGCTTGTTTACAGCTTCGTAGAAGGTAACAGCTCGCCTCATATTGAGATAGGATCACAATTTTTATCACATTTCGCGATATGGTTTCTCTCTCTTTATTTTCCTTTATTATTGCAAGAAAATTGGGACTAAAGGGCAAACTTTTATTTATATCATGTTTTGTTACGACATATATAAAACGATTAGCCAAAATCTGAAATATATTTTTATTTCAACCATATTGAATGTGGGAACACTTTATTTCCAGGGTTTCCTTGTTTGCAAAAGGTAGGTGAAATGGTTAAATAGCATTCACGGAAACGTTTTCTGCTCAACACTTTATGTTTAACAGAAATACATCGTAGCTGTCGTTTGCCTAAAAATATATAACGTGTGTGCATGTGTTCAGAAAACACAATTTCGTTGAATGCAACTAAGAACGGATAAAGTATATGCTTGAGTTTGTTTAGAATAAATCATATGCATATATCACTGCCAGTGTTATAAGTAGGTGTCCGTATGAATGTCAAAAATCCGTTTTACATAGAGAACTGATTTTTATTGGGAAAGTAAAAATATAATAATAATGTAACTAATATACAATATGTGTTGAAAAAATTGGAATTAAAAGAGTGTGCGTTCAATTTTGTCATTAAATTAAAAGGAGTGAAGAATTAAAAATTACTAGGTCTACACAAAATAATTCACCATATCGAAAAGCCATATAAAGTAGCAAGCAAGGTATTTGGATACTGTGCAACTTTTACTTCTAAGAACTTTGAAGATAAAGTTCGAATTTAAATTCGCATCCGCTCACAACTAATTTGCAAAATCTGCAAAACAGATTCTTTTTTCTATTAATAAATCAGCAAGAGTTCAGGTTCAACTTAAAATCTGAAATAACGTTTGACTATTTTATAACACAAAAGAGTGCACACTATTTCGCCAAGCTTGGTTTCTAGCAGGGCACTCAAAGCAGATTAACAACCATGAATTCCAATCTGCCATTCCAAGTAAGCAATATTTAGATAAAAAAGGTTTTTGTATTTTACTTACCTGGTTTCATTTGTTTCTCCTTTTTTCAGTAAACAAATTGCTATTTCAGCACACAAATACAAACTTTTGAGCTATTTTGGTCAGAAATATATAGTTTTTGGGCAGTTTTCAAAGTTTCCACATCCACTTACGAATTTTTGTTGTATGTGAAAGCCGCAAATCAGGTTTTTATTCATACAGAATATTCAAATTTTTATAACTGCTTAGATATTCAATCACGAATTTTTGAGAACTTATACACTTTGTGTTTTTAATGGTTGCTTTGAGTCAAATACGATAGTCAACAGTAAGAAAAAATCCACAGTAAAACTGACAGCTTAAAAGTTACCACAATATTTGGTCAATTCCAAGCACAGCTAACAGCAACTTTTGTAATGATAGTATGACAACTGGACCAATATATTGTGTTAATTTGAATGTCACCACCTAATCAAATTTTAGATTACTGATACATTTACAATTTAAGGGAAGTGCAGAATTGAGGAATCCCTTGGTTTTAGAATGGTTCAGTAGAGAATTTTTGGATTGAGTTTCAGAACTGAAGGTCATTTTGTTTTTATACAAAGGAAGGAGTTTCCGTGATTTTCCAGACAGTCACAAGTACTGCAGTCCGCACGCCTAATACAATCGCCAGGAGACACCTATTGCTCACAGTGAGACAGTCCATGACTCCGTTGATGAGGGTGAAAGTAAAATTCACTTGTTTCCAGAAATAGGCTGCATTCCGCTGTGCTTCCTGCCGGGGTAACCGTTCCTTTAAAACGAAAATCAAAAACAGTTCTCAATCACATCTGCATAACTTTAATAAAAGGTATGAGTCTACATGTTTTACCACTGGTAGCTCCTCTCCAAGAACCCGTATTAAGGTGATGATTGCGACAAATGTTGAAAGCCAAAGTACCCTCAATATTTCAGGGTATGCAACCAAAAGTAAGATTTTTAAGTGGACAAGAACAATGTGAAGCTTCAAGCTAAGTTTAATTTCCAAATACTGAGAGCTCAGCCAGTAGAAAGTCCAGCAAGTGAGGAGATTACAGACGTCCGCAATTATCATGGATTGGCATGAATTCATGACAGTGATGATGGAGGAAAGTGGGCTGAAGAGGTAGCCAAGCATTTTGGAGCCCAAAAATACACTTTTTACGCATTAAAAACATTCAGAAAATCGGAGCACAAACACTTCCTGTGAACTGCGGAATCACTGTGTGGAAATTTTGTCGTGTTCAACAATGTAAATAGACCAAATTTATTTTCAGAAATCTGTGTGGGCGTCACCAGTCGATACATAAAAGGATGAGATGAATAGAAAGTAACAAGTTGTTCAATGAATGCCTATTTTGTAAAAATAATATTATTGACTACTGCGTAAACTTATTGAAGTGAAAGTATTTTATTTATGTGAGAAACTTTCTTTTAGAATGTTCCATGTAAAGTGTACATAATTTGGGGCGACCTGAGAAGAAGCAGTGTTGGAAATTTCTGCTTTACTTTAAGTGATTCTGACGCACGACTGACCCAACGAAAAAAAGGGAAATAATATTAAAGAGTCCAATCTCTATAATAATACTTATTAGAAAGCCTCGAATTTGATCTTGTTTCTTTTCAGCTGGTTTTTTCCAGAAGCGTTGCTTTGCTTTTTCTAGGTAACAGCACGCCCAACAAGATGAGCAGATCAATCTCTACATCTCATTTTAATATAACTTTATTTGCTTTCTGTGGTATATGCACAAGCTATGCATGTAAAAGAAAGGTGGTATACACGTGGTGTTCTTGGCCTTTAGATCAGAGCTTTATTTACAGCATGAAAGGTAATCGTGGAATGAGGATACATGTCCAATGTTCCGTATATATATTAGTAGCAAGAACAATATGCTAATGAGAATAGATAATCCAATCCTGACTTATTCTAGGACTACGTGACTTCTACAAGGACAAGTTACTAACAGGGTAACGACATTTCATACATGAGGCACAATATGAATAATTGGTTAATCATACAAATATAGATTGATCTTAGCTAGACTCAAGACACTACATTTTCCTCCCTTTTTATTTTTATCATCATCATCAAACTAAATACCATATCTCTCAATTGGCCGACGAACTCGTGTTGGCCTTGATGAAACTGGTGATCTCTCAGCAACTTGAACAGGAGGCGGTCTTGGTGGACTGGCTGCATGTTGCGGTGGAGAACCTGGTGGAGGATCCACTGAAGCTGAGCTCCTGGCTGGACTCACCGGTGGTTGGCATGTGGCGTGGTACCACGAGGTGTGCATGGAGTAGTGATGATGGGATCTGGATCTGAGATGTCCACGGGCAGGAATGGATGTGGGGATGATGAAACTCACGCAATTGATCAATGTGACGCTTCATTTTTCTTGTTCCCACCAGCACCAAATAGGTAACAGGACCAAGAGCTTGGATAACTGTTCCACGGGACCATTTTTCTTCATTTTTGGAGTATGTCATGACCCAAATGCTTTGCTGTGGGCTGGCGTAGTTTCACACCATGATTATATGATTTCTCCTGCCGGGCTTGGGCTTGGCTAACTTTCTCCTTCAGGTCTGGCCTGACAAGATCCAGGGCTGTCCTTAGCTTTCTTCCTTGTAGCAACTCGGCTGGACTGGAACCGGTTGTACCGTGAGGGGTGATACGGTATGAGAGCAGGAACCGCATCAGGCAAAGATCCACATCTCGATCTGCTGCCTTCATCCCTTTTTTAAAAGTTTGGACGAATCTCTCCGCTTCTCCGTTGGATCTGGGATGATAAACGGATGAGCGACTGTGAGTAATTCCGTTTAGCTTGCAAAATTTTGTGAAATCTTCAGACACGAACTGACGCCCGTTATCTGTAACGATTTGCTCAGGCAGTCCGAAACGGGAAATGACTTCTCTCAACTTGGATAGTACATTTGCTGTTGTAGTATTGGACTGCATGCTAAAAACTTCTGGCCATTTGGAGTGGGCATCCATGATGATGAGCCACATCCTGTTATGGAGCGGGCCAGCCAAATCCATATGAATGCGCTGCCATGGGCGTTCAGGGTACTGCCAGGGGTGTAATGGGGCACTTCTTGGATTTGGGCTGTTTTGTTGACATTGGGTGCAGGTTTTGCAAATTTCTTCAATATTCGCATCTATGCCTGGCCACCAAACGTGTTGTCTTGCGAGACTTTTCATTCGCACAATGCCAAAATGACTTTCATGTAGTTGTGAAAGGAACTGCTTCTGCAAGGCTGAAGGGATGATTACACGAATCCCCCACATGAGAATGTCATGTACAATGGTCAATTCGTCGCGTCTTGCGTAGAATTGTTGTAGGTGCTTATCTTCGTCTGATAACGAGCTGGCCATCCCGATTGGGTAAAGTGAAACACTCTTGATAGCACTTTATCACGGGAAGATGCTTTCTTGATTGCGTTTGCAGTCACAGGCATAATTTCCAATTGTTCAGCAGCAACTTGATTGACTGGCTTCTCCACGTCATTTGCTTCTGTTGTTGAATCTTCCAGAGGGAGTCGACTGAGCGCATCAGCGTTCCCATGCTGTAGAGATTGGCGATACTGAACTGTATACTGGAATTCACTCAGGAACAGGCTCCAATGATGGAGGCGGGTTGCAACATAAGTTGGTAACTGCGATTTTGGACCAAAAATCTTCAATAATGGCTTGTGATCAGTGATGAGTAGGAACTCGCGACCGCAAAGAAATTTGTAAAATTTCTTTATTCCGTAAATAATAGAAAAGCCTTCTTTTTCTATTTGGCTCCAACGCTGTTCTGTGGCTGACAGAAGCTTGGAAGCATAAGCTATGGGTCGTTCACTGCCGTCATTATATTTATGGAATAAGACAACTCCCACGCCTTTGGCGGAGGCATCGCAAGATATTCCAATGGGAAGATCTGGATTAAAGTGAGCGAGAACTGGACTGGTTGACAACTTCTTCTTGACCTCGTCAAAAGCAGCTTGGCACCTCTTGGTCCACTTGAACTCCTCATCTTGTCTTGTGAGTTTATAGAGCGGCTCACAATATCAGATAGGTTGGGCACAAATTTGCCATAAAATGTGACAAGACCCAGGAACGATTTTACAGACGTTACATCATAGGGTTTTGTCATGTTCACAATACTTTTCACTTTGGAGTTGGTGGTTTGTATTCCGCTGGAGGAGATACGATGACCAAGAAACTCAATGCAGGGCTTCATGAACTCACATTTATCTAAGCTGAGCTTGAAGTTGTAATCCCTCATTCTTGTGAAAATTTGTCTTAAGGTTTGCAGATGAGTTGAGTCATCCTGAGCTGAAGCGACTATGTCATCAATATATGGTCCAGTCATTGGAATTCCATGTAACATCCTGTCCATAAATTCTTGAAATATGGCAGGTGATGACGCAATGCCTTGTGGCAATACGTTATATCTGTATAGTCCTCGATGAGTGTTAATGACTAAGAAAGTTTTGCAACTTTCTCTAGCTCAATCTGGTGATAAGCGTTCTGTCCATCGAGTTTTGAAAACTTGGAGCCAACACTACTGTGCTGAACAGGTCGTCTGGTACTGCGATTGGGTACTGTGTGATACAGAGCTGGTTGTTCACGGTATTTTTAAAATCACCTGTGATTCTGACCTTCCCATTCGGTT